>APFE031084498.1:66536-81937 GCA_000404065.3 Pinus taeda | reverse complement strand
GTCTAGACTACCTCTGTCCTAAGAAAACATCTTTTTGTATTTTTGATTAAGTTGTCAGTTTCATCATGCATATGCTTTGACTGTTCTTTACTGTGCAGGGGTGGATCAAGGAGGAGAAATGCTTGGAAAAGGTTGGGAAGGTTCAGAGAGGGTCTAAGGAGTCCCTAACACCCTTCCAGAGAGATTCACAAAGTTTGGCTGTCAAGAAACCTCATTTGTGAGCTTCTACAGGAAGTCTGCAGGGGTTCTATAGGATGTTCAGGGATTTCTACAGGATGTTCAGAAATTTCTACAGGATGTTTAAAAATTGGATTTTAGAGGATGGGTGAGTGAGGGAAGATGCATGAATGGATATGGAGGTAGGATAGGGGCCTGGAGTGACCTAGGGACTGGTGGATGGAGTGGTGAGAAGGTGGAGAAGGCTGACTTGGCTCAAAGAAGGCTGAACCAATGATTGCACAAGAAAGGTAGGGTTACGTGGGCAAAAGGACAGATGTGAGACAAGGAACCTAGCTAGGAGGTAGAACAGATGGCTCTGATGAAGCTTAGGTGGATGAAAGAGTGGTAGAGATGCCCTGCACTGTGTACATTCAACTGAATCAACAAAGTCTTGCAAGTAATCCAAGTCCTAGCTAATCTAATCTAACTAGCAATAAAGTGAATGATCAGCAGCTTTATTTGAAAGAGAACCATATATATCAACTATGCAACGAAACATTTCAGAGATCTGAACACATAACCAACTTCTGCAAATGGAAACAGTACACTAAGGATTGCATGGTAAAGCAAACTAGTGTTTTTGTTTGGGACAGCACGATTACTTCAATTCCAGCCTCTCGTCCAATAAGGAAGAGGTGAAACTGAAAGTGTTGTTGACCCTTTTCTGGAGCTTTTTTCCCTGTTATTATCCTAGCAATCTATTCTAAACATCTGAAGCAATTCTATTCATAAACAGTGACCTAGTTAATCAACACAACTAAATCTACCTAACAGAAATACGTTTGCAAATGCATAAAAGGAAAACAATGATGCATAAAGGAAAGATAACAGTACATAAAGGAGACCCTAGGCTCTCAGGTTGGGCCCAACCCTGAGAGATACGGCTCCTATAGAAAACTCAGAGTTGATATAAAACCGGATTGCTTATCATTATCAAAAAATAGTCATCAGTCAAAAGTTATGCCAAAATGGCTACAAGAGAACAAGCTAAAGCTAACAGCACTGTAGTGCAAAATATGCAATGGTTTCCAAAAGTCCGTTACGAAGGCTGAGGCCTTATCATTTATACACCACGAGGGCCCTAGCTGGCCTCCTAAATCTATGGGACTTGGCTGTCCAAACTGTGAGTAGACAGTCCCTTTTCCAAAGTCTGCTTGGTGGCCTTCAAGATCCGTTTTTGGTGGCCTTTGGGGCTCGGAGTTGGGGGTCAAGGTCCCGAGGAAGGGCTATTTAATGTCATAGACAACCCCCCTACGAATCCTCACCTCAGCTTGGTTGTCATCTAGCCCATGATTGCTCGGTTTTGCTCCAACATGTGTCAAAAAAACCTGAAATAAGCACGTGTTAGCCACCTAGGACGAGTGACTACCCTTATTCGTACAAATGACATAAACATACTGGAAAATAATGCATAAGATATGAAAAATGAAGGATTGAACAAGGACTGAACAAGGATAATTAGGCAAAATGAGCCCAATAAGTTACCCAATTTGGGGCTCATCACGTGGTTATGATGTGATCTTCAACAAAGGAAATGAATTCCTAAGACACATAGCCACGAGACAAGTGAAGCAGATCGGGGTTCGTGTGAAGAACTTGTACAAGCTAGATGTGGAGGATTGTGTTGTATTGAGCGCAAAGGAAGAGAACGTGCAGAGTCGTGATGTCGATGAACTTTGGCATAGAAAACTTGGCCATTTGCATCATGGCGCTTTGAAGATCATGCAACAGATAACCACAAGCCTCCCTAAAGGATCATTTGAGTAGCATGGTGTACTTTGGGGAAGTACACAAAAGCCACATTTCGTGATTAGGACAACAAAGCACATGCAGCCCTTGAAAGGATCCACTCTAATGTGTGTTGACCTTTCTCAAATGCCTCCACTTTCAGGCACAAACATTTTGTCATTTTTATTAATGACTTCACATGGAAGTGCTAGATCTTCTTCATGCAAAATAAGGATGAGATATTCTCCAAGTTCATATAATTCAAGGCATTGGTTGAGAAAGAAACGAGCAAGAAGGTGAAGTCTCTCAAGAGCGATAATGGAGGTGAGTACGTGTCGAATGAATTTAAAAAAATTGTGCAAAATATGGTATTCATTGAGAGTTGACAACACCCAACAACCCATAACAGAATGGGGTGGCTGAGAGAAAGAACCGTAGCATTGTGGGAGTAACAAGGACAATGTTGCATGATCAAGGCTTACCTCTGCATTTTTGGACCAAGGCATGCAACACAACAGTATATTTGCATAATCAGTGTCCTAATTAGAGTCTTGGCATGATTACCTCGGAGGAGGCTTTCTCGGGGAGAAAGTCAGATGTGTCGCACTTCAGTATTTTTGGAGCCTCTATTTACTGCCATGTCTCCAAATAATCAGGGAAGAAGCTAGAGCCGAAAACAGAATTGGGGGTAATTTTGGGTTATACAGAGACTCCCCGCAATTACCGTGTGTACTTGCCATCCCTCGGAATGATATTTGTGTGAAGGGATGTAAAATTTGATGAAGACAAAGCCATGCAACTGTCTCTTGAGAGGGAGATTCATATCCAACCATAAGAGGATCTTTTAGCTCGAAAGGAGGAACCTCAAGAAGTTGTGGATCAACCACAAGTTGAGGAGTAAAGAATGGATACAACCACCCAAGCAGAACCATCCAGAGAGGGCAAGAAAAGGACCAAGGAAGCTGAGAGACTTGTGCAGGATGTGCGGGAGAATGTGGGTGCTCCTTCAAATCAGCGCAAGCAGAGAAGGTCACCAGATTGGTACACTGGCTACATGGCTCTAATGAATGAATTTATAGAGACTAAGCCATCCTATTTCAAGGAAGCAATAGAGCCACCTGTATGGGTTGATTCAATGGTGGAGGCATACGAATCCATTGTAAAGAACTGTGTTTGAGAAGTGGTCCCAGACCAACAGTCAAATTAGTTGTTGGTTCGAGATGGATCTTCAAGGTAAAGCATGCAGCACACAAAATCATAGAAAAGTACAAGGCCAAATTTGTGGCCAAGGGGTACTCTCAGTTGAGGGGATTTACTATGAGGAGACCTTTACTCCTGTAGCAAGGTACTCATCCTTTAGATCAATTATTACTCTAGCTACACAGATGGGATGGACGATCCACCAGATGGATGTGAAAACAACATTCCTCGATGGAGTTATTGAGGAGGAGGTGTACATCGAGTAACCAAATGGCTTCGAGACTTTTGATTGGGAGTCTCATGTGTGTAGACTCAAGCAAGCATTGTATGGTATCAAGCAAGCACCCCATACTTGGTACACCAGGATTGATAGCTATCTCATCAGTTTGGGCTTCACCAAAAGTGAACGAGATGCAAACCTCTATCGTATTCTGGTAGAAGGTAAATTGTTGATTATTGTCTTATATGTTGATCACTTGATTTTGACTGGTGATAAGCAGTTGATTAGATCTTGCAAGGAGGACCTCGGAAGAGAGTTTGAAATGGACATGGGTCTCATGCACTACTTCCTTAGAATGGAAGTATCGCAAGGTGATGGGGAACTGTTTGTCTCTCAGGGAAAGTATGCCAACGAGATACTTCAGAGATTCCACATGGACAGTTGCAAGCCTATGGAGACACCACTAGTGACCAACTAAAGGAAAGATGACGCCACTTCATATGAGGAAGTGGATGCTATTGTTTACCCACAGTTGGTGGGTTCACTAATGTATCTTGTGAACACACAACCAAATATGTGTTATGCAGTCAACCAACTGAGCCAAGCTATGGTTAGGTCAACCAAGTTATTTTGGAGGGAAACTAAGCATGTTCTACGGTACCTCAGAGGCACTACCTAGTTTGGACTATGGTACAATTGGATAGAGGGAATGAAGTTGTGTGGCTTCACAGATGCAGATTGGGCAGGGAGTCCATTAGACCGAAATAGTAAATCCAGTGAAATTTTTAATATTGGGTTCACAGTTGTTTCTTGGTACAACACGAAGAAAATATCCATGGCACTTAGCTCGGCAAAAGCATAATACATGGCTTTCAGTCAAGCAACATGTGAAGAGTTTTGAATGAGAAATATATTTGTTGGATTGTTTGGTCAGATGATGGATCCAACTGTGATCTACTATGATAATCAGAGCTACATCAAGTTCTCTGAAAATCTTGTTTTTCACGATCGATCCAAGTATATAGATATCAGTATCACCATTTACGAGATTGTGTACAGAGGTAGATATTGTTGTTGCAGTACATTCCGACAGAGGAACAGATGCTAATATTTTGACAAAGGCCTTGTCAAGAGGGAAGTTCGAGTTCCACAGGTGCAGGATAGGAGTGGTTGATAATCCATTTCTTGTTGAGAGGGAGTGTTGAAAAATGTAGTAAGAAATTCTCAATTTGATTTTGCCTTGATTAAATTAAGAAAATTCGAAATTCCACATCAACATACAACTTGGATGATGTTAACTTGTGTGACATGACTTGTGTCACTCAGTTTACTCAGTAAATTTTGGTTGGAGGAGTTAGAGTTCAATTCTACATTTGTGATTTCTAATTTGTAGCAATCAAGGTCAGTTATCTTAGGTTATTTTAAGTTAAACTAGTTCCAATTGTTGGAGGAACTAGTGGAAGGTAAGTTAAGCAGTGGGACTTCAGTCAAACTCAGTGATCATCTAATTAACTGATCAGTCAACCCAAAATAGCTATTACATGCAGAGAATTTGAGTTAGCCAGTTGAGGTGGAGATTCTAAGGCAGTATAACATCAGTTGTAGGCTAGTCTTGAGTGTACAAGTGTTGCATGCATTCAGATGATCAACCTCAGAAATTGGGCAATTCAATTAGAGGAAATTCCTAAATAATAGGGGTTAATTCCTCAAGTAATAGCGCAAGGAAATAAGAGCTCAAGCCGAGGAAAAATTTAACTAAATCTGGGCCAGAGATCTTTAGTGAGCAGAGAGATAGGTTGTGCACTTGAAAGGTGAGCTCAGTTGAGCAAAGAAATTGTAATACATCTCAATTCATTTGATTAATGAAAGAGGCATTGGGGTTTTTAACAGATTTCTTTCCCCAAATAAAAATACTTGTTGCAAATCTACAACCTAATTTCTACACCTTGGTATCAAATTATAAAGTTGGAAAATATGTTGGAAAATGTTTTGTAGTCTTGCCTCGCGGGGAAAGGTTCTATAGAAAACATGGTATATCATACTGGCTAGGTCTTCAATGATGGCATTCTTCTGGATTCCCAATTTTACACATTATTTACGACCTTGAAGAAGGGTGTATTCCTCTGCAACATTATTTGTTGCAATATCGAGACCCCGACAATATCTAAATTCCTTTTCATCCTGAGGGTGAATAATCACGCCCCCGCTCCTTCCATCCCTAGGTTTCCCTTGGATGCTCCATCAAAGCACAATATTGGTCTCCTTAGATCTACAATCCACTTTGAAAATTATTTTGGGGAAAATATTGACTGTCAGGCCTCCCTTTGCTGATTTTTCTTTTTATAGGAGGGATCAATGTTAAGCCTTTTCAACCACTTTTGTTCTTCTTCATCCAATTATTGCTCCTCAATTTCAATGATCTTCTTTGATCTAAAGGTTTCCCCCAAGATTCCCTAGACTTTCCTTGTTGTTATTATGATCTCTAGCTTTTCTTCTAGAAATATTGCCTTACTATGAGACAACCATATCTTCTAGAAACAAAATTTAGGAAGAGTATCCCAAACTCTCTTGAACAATTTACTTTTGAGCTTGGGTTCCTTGTAACGTTGATCCCATTTTCCTAGTAGCTCCTAGATAGTTGATGGCAAACATACTCTTGCTATCGGGTCAGATAATACAACTCCCCAGACAGATAGGGAGAAGGGGAAGTCTAAGAAGACACGATCTATTGATTCTTGTGCACTCTTACACAAAACACACCATGATGGTCCCAAAATTCCTCCATTGATTATATTTTGAGCACTAGGGATCTTTTATGAGCTAATGTTAAAAAAAAAAAATATCTTTATAAAAATATCCACATTCCAAATTTTCTTCCACAACTTATTGGTGGGGGGCATTGATTGATGAAAGAGCAAGGTGACATACCCCTGCTTGACAATGTTTGTAGCAAAGCCCCATCCTCAAATTTCATGTTGATTCGGATCGAACGGAGCATATCTAGCTAGATACGGGACCAAGATCTTCGCAAACTCCATCAACCTATTGGGGACAATTCCTAATTACTAGGCATGTTAGTGACCATACTATGTCCACGTTGAAATATTTAACAATGATTGTTTCCTCTAATTAAATACCACTCTCACAGCAGAAGAAGGTTGTCATTAGATCCAAGCAGGAGCTTCCCCATTATGGTTTCCCTCCAAATGTTGATATGGCATCCACTACTTGGAATCCATGTCAATTTAGATCTGATCAGGGGAATGGAAACTACCAATAACCTCCATAGTTGAGAGACTCCTACATTTTTTGGATCATGATAGATGCTAGACTATATTTCTCCTACAAGGTATTTTTGTGGATTAATTGTTTCCACTAATCATTGGGACTTGACACCAACCTATAGACCATATTTACTCCAAGTGTTATATTCATCAAAGTTGGGTCTCTTATCTCTAAGTCACTTGAAGCTTTTGAGAGTCTAACTGCATTCCAATGAACCAAATGTATTATTTTTTTTGTATTTTTTTTTAGGATATTTCGACACATAGGAAATAATTAAGTATAACTTGGTCTAATGTATAGTTTAGCAAAGTGTGTTTCTTTACTATGTATTTTTTGTAACTTACAATCCGACGATCACGATATGTTCTAGAAATGAAGTGATCCAATGGTTCATTCTCTCCTCGGTATTACTGACACTTGATCCGTGGCTTAACACCTGATTGGTCCATGATATCTATTTAAAGAGCATGGAAGGTCATTTGTAAGGTGATCATCCATGAGAGAAGCTTATGTAATTTTTTTTCTTTTCCATTAACAAATTACCTAAAGTGGCCATGTTGCTTGAGGTCGTGGACTGTTTCCCTCTTTGATGATTTTAACCACGTCAAGAATACTAGTGTATTGATTTGTGATCTGTTTGTGAGCAGTGTCCTTTGGTGTTCTATCTAAGGAACTTACCCTATAAATTCCTACATGGTATCAAAGCAATTCAAGGGTCGCATCCATTGGTGATCCAAATCCGAAGCCGATACAGCTGCATCCGACTGTCATTTCCTCGATCTATTGTTTCTAACCACTTTCGGGCCGATATGACTGCTCTATTGTGTTAGGAACATCTGTTCCAATGAGGAACCCATTTCATTTCATGAGAAAAGGTTTACAGTAGCCCTAGCTACGTCACTTTTAAGATCTGGAGGTATACGGTCTTTATTTGCAGTTATAGTTATTTATCTCTCTGTTTATTTCAGTTTATAGTTTTCTATATCTTTTTTTTATAACCAACTTTATACCTTTCATTTTTGTGTATGCTCTTTGCCCCGTGACTTTTCGTGCGATTTGGGCAAATCAGAAACAAAAAGAAATGAATTTTCTCATGTGTATGTTCTTCTCCATTGTACCTTAGTGTGATCTCGGAAAATGAGAAACATTGAGGAAAATATATAGTTTTCAGCCAAATCTAACTTTAAGCCGTAAGGCTTTTGCTTGTTCGTTTGGTTTGTGTGGTTGTTTTTTTTTGTTTTGTAGGCAAAAAGGGGTTTTTGAAGTAAGCACACACTAAAAAAAAAAATCTTCATCCTTTACAAAAGTGGTTGTTTTTTTTTGTTTTTTAGGCAAAAAGGGGTTTTTGATGTAAACACACACTAAAAAAAAAAAAAAAAAACTTCATCCTTTACAAAAATTACTAACCTTTTAAACTAGCTCACTTTGTCCAAAGTTACTTTATGAGAATAGAGGTCTTAGGTTCAGTATCTTCATCCCTCCGTTAAAGATCAAATCCTCTTGTTGCATTTCATATTAGGTGTCCCGCCCAATCAGCTACATTCCATTAGTTGCATGGATCATTTGACGGTAGTGGTTTCTCCTACTTTTTCCCTCATGTCATTTACCTGCTGGCTCATGTTTGTTCATTAAAAAGCATATACAGTTATCTTTTGTCTTAAAGATTGCAAAGGTTTTGTTTTAGGGTTCCATTGTCATGTAGATCTAGGGTTTCATTACGGTTTCATCAAAAAGTGTTTTAAAATGTCCAATAACATCCAGTAGGCACATGAGGAGGTTCCGGCATCAATAAAATTCATCATCAAGTGCTCATAATTGTGTTTTTCCTCAAAACTCTGTTTTGAGGAAAAAACAGAGTATTTTTGCGTTTATTGTAAAAATCATGAAATTTTGTTTTCTTCATTGTAAATCCCTCCATCTGCAACCCTGGTCACTTTTCCTAGCCCCCATAGCTCCAACACCTGCAAAACAAGCAAAGCACATGTCATTTTGTTCATCACAAAGCCCAAATGAAGTGAAAAAGTCCAAAAAACAGAGTTTAAAAATAAGGTCATTTTCAAAACATTATGAAAGTGAGTTTTTTCAATCAAAAATTCAAAAGCTCCATATATAAGTCATGTCTCCAAATGTTTAAATCTCATTTGCACTCTTGGAAGCAAAGCAAAGTCGTTTTGGGTTTGAGCAAGGCTAAATTGGTGAAATCGCTCCAAGTCACTCGGCGTGGCGCACTGGGCTTCAACCTCCAGTTCAGTTTTGCACAGGCGTGACACATTGGGTTGGATGTGCGGCGCACATAGCCAGAAAGCTCGAAATTGCCAAAACATGCTCCAAATCGCCCGAAACTTGCGGATCATCACTTGTTCAAGAAGGTTAACCTTCTGCCACTGCTTTTCATCCAAATTTGATGGTGGTTTAATGGTGCTTGTTGTATGGTGAGTGTTTAAAGAAACCAAACCCTATCCTTTGAAATTTCTCAAAGCAAATTGCTGCCTAGGGTTTAAAACTGTTGTTTTTTCTACCAAGTCCATCCTTTATCCCTCACCACTCCCTTATTCCATTTTTCTCTTGATTGCCCTATCCATAACTTCACATATCCCTAACGTTCACTAATCTCATATCCCAATTCCTATTTCTAAAAAATCCCAAACACTCTCTCACTCCCAAACCCTAATCCTATATAAAAACTAATAAATCCTTCCCTAATTCCCTGTTCCCTTAACTAAACCCTACCCCAACAATCCCTAAATCCCTCACTCTTTTCCCCCTCCACAGTCCCTCATACCATTGTTTCCCTTGGTAGCAAAAGTCAAAAACATCACAATCACCTACTTCTCATCAAGGCAACTCCAAGCAATTTATCCACTAGCAAGATGGCATTTGATCCTTCATATGATTATGAAGAGGAAACCCACAATGAGTCACCAACAGAGGTACATGCACTCAAGAGGCCTCATAGAGGTGGCAAACATATTCGAGAAGAACCAACCACTCTTGTTGAGTTACAGGCCTGCCCACTTGCCATCTCTTGTTTCCAACATCAGTCCTGCTATGAATTTTGTGAGAAGGTTGCTAGCATTCAGTTTCACCATGAGTTGGCCCGCTTATTTGTGCTGCATTTACATGATAGTCAAGTCACTCTAGCTGGTGTCACTTTCACATTAACACCAGAATCCATTTCACTAGCAATTGTGTTCCCAACATTGGAGAGCAATGGAACAAGAGGCAACAAATTGACCAGCAGCATTATGAACCATACATCAAGCTCGACTTTTTGAGACAGCTCAAGAGAGTGTTTCATTTTCGGTACCTCAAAGATGAATATGCTCCTTTAATGAAACTGATCATGAAATATTTCAGCTGTGAGGGCCGGTTCTCCCGTTTGTGTGCTTATCATATCCGGCTGCTGATGCATTTTACCCGGATAAGGATGATGAACATCCCTTACTTCATGTGTCGAAATATTGAAAGGGTGACCACTCTAGTGCAGCACAAAACTCCTCAGCGCTAGTTCAACAATATTTACCATTTTTCTCTCATCAAAATTGTGGTCATCCATCAGCTTGGCTTACAGGGTATCATTTGGGAGGATTTCATCTCTCGTGAGTTTTTCGCAGCTCCTCAGGGACCTTCAAAGGCTTTGCATGAGACAGGTGGACCTTCTTATCAGCATGAGGGTCATGAGACACAAGTCGCCAGTATGCTGGTGTTTATCACTTATCAGAAGGGCATTAGGTAGTTATTCGTAGTAGAAAAGTGAGTATTATCTCCACCTGGGGTGGAAGGGGTCTTGGTTCCATCATCAGCACCACAAGTTCAGGAAAAAGGCAAGAGGCCAATGCAGGATGAGGGGCCTTCAGGTGAGCGGGACTTTATTCTTATTGAGGACAATGATACATATATGGGCCCGTAAAGCACAAATCTCAAAGAAATCATCCAAGAGCAGTAGACAGACATCAAAGCTTTGTCCCTCAACTTGGAGAGGGCTAAGTGGTTTATAAAATACTTGGAGCATAGGAATAAGCAGCTTGAAGATCAGCAGGTGATCATGGAGTTACAAAACATTCGGGAGAATTACCAAGCTGCCCAAAGAAGGAGGGTGGAGTTCACTTCACTTGAGCAAGAGATCAATGTTGATCGGGAGTCTTGGCTCGAGAGAGTCAATATCCACTTAGAGAGATTTTTGGAGAAGGCTAACAAGGAGAAAGACTTGTTGAGACACATGGCTTTCCATTACATGGTGAGGAACAAAGTTTGCAAGGCAAGAATAAGGAGTTTAAAGGCAAAATTGAAGAAGGCTTCAAAGAGGCAAAAGGAGCATGATTGATTTCGGATATTGGTTGAGGCTTCCTTGGCCCAACAAAGCTCTTAATAGATAAGATTTAGCCCAAATTTCAAAAAAATTGGAGCACTTTTTGCATTTTTGAAAATTTTTGGCACAAAAACAGGAATTTCTGCCCTATGCACCGCGCCACGTGGTGCTCACTTTTGCTAGGAGCCTCTAAATCACAAAAACTCAGCATTTTTGGATTTGGCATGAAAAATTATGTTTGCCTACCTATGGCCAAGAATTTTGGGCAGGTTTTGAGCCCTCAAAAAGGTCAAAAACACTCAAAAAATGACCTTACTGCCCTATTTTGACACACAAGAAGAAATCTTGGGAGATTTGATTTTTGACAGGGCAAATGAAGGCCAAATTAAACAATTCCACCTGGGTTGGAAAGTAGACAGGTATACCTTTCCAACAAGTATACTTGGAGCTAATTTGGACACCGGGAAGGCCTCCAAAAGTGGGTCCAAACAAGCGCAGCGCATAGAAGAAAAATCACCAGTTTAACCAAGTATTGCTCTGTTTTTCGCCCAGTTTTGGCCAGTTTGACTTTTTCACTTTCTTAATGTCAAATTATGATGTAATTTCATGTACATTGATGGATTATGATGTAAATATGTCAAATTATCACTTGGTTAGGTAGATTCGTCAGTTTAAAAGTTGTTTGAAACTGAATGAATTAGTTCCCTTGTTTCTAGAGGCATGTTCTTTCATTGCCTGATTTCTAGTTCCTAGTTTAGAATCAGTTGGATCAGCTCCTAAACATGTGAAATCGAACCCTAGAGGCAAGGATGAGCTATGCTTTGTCTATATTATGTATTTTTTCAGTCATTAACATGGTTGGACTCTAGAGAAAGTAAGGAGTTTCATTATACATTCATATCAGCATTTTGGCTAAGGAATTGAGACCAGGGTTTGCAGTACTCTTTGGGATCCCCGTGGCATTTGTTTTGATAGAGTGCTTTCTTATGTCTTTGTGAATTTATGCATGTGTTATGTATATCATTTCTCTCTTGTTTCTTCTCAACTAAATCAAACAAGAGTGTAAGTAGAATACATTGAAACTGCAGTGCTCTACTTGAAGTTTGCTTTAGTTTCTTGGTGTTTTCAACTGTTTAGAGATGATCCATGGCTTCTCTTGCCCTCTTCAACTCCTCCTATGTCTAAACCATCCATCTCGTTTGATTTAGAGTGCTAAATACAGTTGCATACCTTGCCCTATTGAGACCCGTGCAAGACTGAACCTCATTCTCTACACCCAAGATTTACCTTTCCCTTAGAGCCCACAAACACATCATTTATTCAATCAAACTCCTTTACATCTATACATAGCCTAAGATCAATAATCAAATCAGTCATCTCAAGCCTTTAGTGATTATAATTTGCTGAGATTGACCACGAGAGAGCCCTCTCCTGACCTGGTAGGGCTAGCTACCAGGCTAAGCGTGGTTTGATGTTGGCCCTGGATCCTACCTTTTCAGCCTGAGGTAAATCTAGGCTCTAACACTTTACAAAAATTACTAGCCTTTTAAACAAGCTCACTTGGTCCAAAGTTACTTTATGAGAATAGAGGTCTTGAGTTCAAGTCTTTCTTTTTTTTGAGTTACTTTTTCAAAAAGCACATGTAACTTGTGTTTTAAAGTTACTTACGTAAAAGTGTTCTCACCCAATATAAAAAGTGAGTCACTTATAATTTTAAAGTCACTTTATTTTTTATTTAAGTTACAATTTAGTGGATAGTTCATAAAGTACTATTGTAAAAGTGACTTTCACTTATTTATAAAAGTGGGTCACATATTTTATTTATTTATTTTTTAAGTGAGCTAATTAGATTAAGTTTGGAAAAGGGGAGATTTTTTTTTTTTAAATATAACATTATTATTCACTTCCTAACATTCACGTGGTCTGTCGGCATCTTCAACAAGTTTTATTCAAAAAGTCTTAACTTCTTCATTCGAAAGTCGTTTTCAGAGCCAATTTTTTTAATCAGCCTAATGTTTTGAGATCTTTCGTTTGGAACACTTAGTTTCACAATCTACAACTTCAATCTTTAAAAAATGGAAATTCCATGCCTAGTTATTCTTGATAGCACCAACTACTTCCAATGACTATCCTACATTGTGGATTTACTTAGAAGTAAAGGTCTTTATAGAATAGCTTCAGGCCAATAGTCTAAACCTAAAAATGAAGATAAGCAAACCAAATGAGAAAATAAGCAAGATCAAACATGTGGGTTGATAGGGATGTATGTTTCTCCAAACCTTATATTCCATATCACAAAAATCGATACCCCCGATGAAGCAATGAAACAACTCAATAAAGTTTTTGGAATTAAAAATGAAATTAGAGCCCATCAACTCAAAAATGAGTTGTTTATGTTGGACCCCAATAATTTTTCTTCCATTGAGTATATTTTGTCCAAGTTCAAAACCTTTAGACTTCTATTGGAAAGTGTTAAGGTTAAGAAAGAAGATCATAGCCTTATCTATTCCATTCTTACTAAGTTAGGACCAACCTACTAAGGGTTTATTTTCACCTCCCATTCTACTAGAGAAGCTTTTATTTCTCGAGGACAAGACTACAAGTCCCCCTATTTTGATGCTTTTTATGATTCTTTAATAAGAGAGTAGGAAAAAATCTTACATCTTGGTCTTCTTAATATTAGAAACTCTTATAAGAAAGCCTTAGCATCCCAGTAGCAACCAAGTTCAAAGAATCCTAAGAAGTAGCATCCTAAAAAGAATGGTCCTAAACTAAACAAGGGTCCTAAGCAATTTCAGTCTCACAACGAAAAATAAACTCAACAAAATGATAAGGCAACTAAAAACAAAGGGAAGAAGATTGATAGACATTGCAACTTTTGTAATCATGGTGGCCACTTAGAATTCAAATGTTTTAAGAAGATGGAAGCCTTGGAAGCAGCAATGAAGAAGCATAACATCCATTTGGAGCACTCTTCAACTTCAACTTCATCTCTAGGAATAACACTTTCTGCATGTGGTTATCAAGAATCTCGTTTTGGTTATGCCGTAAATGTATCTTATTCTTATCATTCTCATGAGTGGCTCATTGATTTTGGAGTTTCTTATCACATGGTCAAAAACAAAGCCATGTTTTATTCTTTAAATGATTGTAACACCAAAAATATATATGTTAGTGATGATAAATCTCTTAGCATTGTAGGGACTGGAACTATTCATCTAGACAATGGTCATTTTAATGATGTATTACGTGTTCCTACATTATCTTGCAACCTTCTATCTGTATACCAGATAACTCATTCAGGTGAAGATCAAACCGTTGAATTTTCACCTCATGATGTTGTAATTAAGGACCTAAGAGATCTTAGACATATTTTAGCTAATGACATTGTTGATGATTCTACAAGGTTGTATAAGTTTAGCAACTTTGGGTGATAAACTCTTCCCTCTGTATTTGCTGCTCATAATGATGAAGTGAGCAAAATTTGGCATGAGCGATTTGGTCACTTAAACTATCGCTCCCTTCAAAATCTATGTAAATAAAATATGGTGACAGGTCTTCCTATGGTATCTTGCAGAGATGGTGTTTGTTCTGAATGTGTACTCGAAAAACATCATCGGAATAGTTTTGAAAAACGTGCCTCTTGGCACGCCTCAACCTCTTTACAGCTTGTGCATAGTGATTTATGTGGTCCACTTCCAGCTATTTCATTCTCTAGCTACAAGTATTTCTTAACTTTCATTGATAATTTCTTCGAACACACTTGGGTATACTTCTTAAAACTCAAGAGTGAAGTCTTTAACATGTTCTTGGCCTTTAAGGCCTTTGTTGAAAAACAATCTGGACATCATATTCGTAAGCTAAGATCTAATAATGGTGGAGAATATGTTAACATCAAATTAAATTTTTGCACTGAGCATGAAATTCAATTGCAAAACACTGTTCCATATACTCCACAACAAAATGGTGTAGTTGAAAGGAAGAATCACACTTTAAAGTAAAAGAAATGGCTAATTGTATGCTTCAATCTAAAGGTCTTGGTCTTAATTTTTGGGTAGAAGCAATTAACTATGCAAATTACATAGTAAATCACACTCCTACTAAGGTTTTAAAGAATATCACTCTAGAAGAAGCATGAAGCTCAATTAAACCAAATGTAAGTCACTTCGTGTTTTTGAAAGTGAAGCATGGGCCCATATTTTAGATGAGAAACATAAAGCCTTAGAACCTAAGAGTGAAAATGTATTTTTGTTGGATATTCTGAAGATGTTAAAGGATATAGAATTCTTCAACCTAAATCCATAAATGTTATCATTAGAAGAGATGTAAAGTTTGTTGAAAATATATCGGCCTACGAGCCTAGTTCGACGGAAGTGCCACCTCTCTCTATCCCTTCTACTTCTGAAAATATTTCTTCTTCAGATGATGTCAACGAGGATG
>APFE031084498.1:50727-66003 GCA_000404065.3 Pinus taeda | reverse complement strand
GCGCTACTCAGGATGCAGCAGGTGCTCTTGTAGGTGATCCTACAGATCAACGTCATACACGTTCTCAGTTTGATAAAGCCTCTTCTTTACTGGCTCAAGCTTCAAGGAATTATGATCCTAACACCTTTGCAGAAACTTTAGGCCATCCAGATTGAGATGCAACTATGAATGAAGAATATCATTCATTATAGGCAAATGATACATGGGACCTTGTTCCTCTTCCAAAGGGACAAAAACTTGTTAGATGCAAATGGGTTTATAGAACCAAGTTTGGATCAGATGGAAAAGTTGATAAACATAAAGCTCATCTTGTTGCTAAGGTTTTTTCACAAGTTAAAGGCATTGACTATATTGAAACCTTCTCCCCTATTTCCAAAATGAACTCTATCCACCTTGTTCTTTCCCTTGCTGCCTCTTTCAAATGAGAAGTCCATCAGATGGATGTTATATCCGCCTTCTTGCATGGGGACTTGCATGAAGAAATATATATGGAACAAACTCCTAGCTTTATACAAATAGACTCCAGCCTTGTATGTCGGCTTAAGAAATCCCTTTATGGTTTCAAGCAACCTCCTTGGGCTTGGTTTGCTAAAATGGATAGATTTATTTTAGATACTGGCTTTTCTAGGTGTCATTCTGACAATATTGTCTACACCAAGAAAGTGGGTAAGTCTCTTATCATTCTTATTCTTTATGTTGATGATCTTATCCTTAATGGTAGTGATCCCAACCTTATAAACCATATGAAGTCCAGCCTTAAAAATTAGTTTGAAATGACAGACTTACGCCACTTGCATTATTTTCTTGGTCTTCAAGTCTTGCAATCCAAAGAAGGTATTTCCCTTTCCCAATCCAAGTATGCATGTGATCTTCTACGCCACTTAGACATGGAAGATTGTAAGCTAGCCCCTTCTCTCTTTCAGTCTGGAGCCAAACTTTCAGTCACTTGTACTTCCCTTGAAGTTTATGCTACCTTATACCGTCAGCTTGTTGGAAAACTTTTGTATCTGACCCATACCCGTCCTGACCTTTCCTTTGATGTTGGCCTTGTTGCTTAATTTATGAAAAACCCACATGAAAGTCATTGGAAAGTAGCTAAAAGAATACTTTGTTATGTTTGAGGTACAGTTCAGTTTGGGATTCATTACCGTGCAGAAGCATCTCCTCCATTGGTTGGTTTCATTAATTCTGATTGGGTTGGTGACCCTGAAGGTTGGAAGTCTACTGCAGGTTATGTCTTCACTATTGGTTCTAGACCTATTACATGGGCTTGCAAGAAACAAAGTTCCATTTCTCTTTATTCAGTAGAAGTAGAGTATCGTGGTGTTGTTGAAGCTAGTAAGGAAGCTCTGTGGCTTCATCAAATCCTGTCAGAGTTTGGTTTGCAACAACAGGATCTAACTACACTTTGGTGTGATAATCAAAGTTCCATTCAACTATGCAAAGATCCATTCCAACATCAACGCAAAAAACACATCGAACTACACATGCACTACATCAGAAATCTCATTCATGACCATGTTCTTGAAGTGAAATATTGTTCAACCAATGATCAAGTTGTAGACATCTTTACAAAGGCTCTCACAGAGGCGAAGTTTACTAAACTTTGATTTATAGTTGGAGTTCAGGGAGTTGTCACTAAGGTGGGATAGGCTCTAATGCCTCCTTCCTTCTTCTATTGTGTCATCTTTGTACATCCTTCAATCCTATCCCAAGTTGTTCTTAAGGGGGGATGTTAGGATATTTTGACACATAGGAAATAATTAAGTATAACTTGGTCTAGTGTATAGTTAGGCAAAGTGTGTTTCTTTAGTATGTATTTTTTGTAACTTACAATCCAATGGTCACGATATGTTCTAGACATGAAGTGATATGACGGTTCATTCTCTCCTCGGTATTACCGACACTTGATCTGTGGCTTAACACCCGATTGGTCTATGATCTCTATTTAAAGAGCATGGAGGGTCATTTGTAAGGTGGCCATTCATGAAAGAAGCTTATGTAAATTTTCTTTCTTTTACATTAATAAATTTCCTAAAGTGGCCGTGTTGGCTCAGGCTGTGGATGGTTTTCCTTCTTTGAGGGTTTTAACCATGTCAAGAATACTGATGTATTGATATGTGATATGTTTGTGAGAGGTGTCCTTTGGTGTTCTATCTAAGGAAACCTCCTTGCCTCCTTGCCACATAAAACATTTGATCACTTGTGTCATTTTTCCTCTAGTATCCACAGGATCCAAAAGAGCCAAAAACTTGAACACATGAAGAACCACTAACACCAATTAATGTAAGACCATTCTTCCGGTAGGGTTAGGCAATTATGCTCCCCATTGTTCGATCCAAGAGGATAATTTTGTGTGTGATATGTTGGAGAATATTCCTCATTTGGTTTCCAAAGAGCATAATGAGGCTCTTCTACACCGTATTATGGAAGAGGATTTATGGAATGTCTTACTTTCTTTCAATCCAGATAAAGCTCCAGGTCTGTATAACTTCTCAACACATTTTTATCATCAATGTTGGGATATCATTAAATTTGACCTTTGCAGAATGATAGATTATTCCATCAGGCATAAGTATATTGGAGGGGTTATCCATTAATTTGGGGTAGTATCGGATGTGCTCTAGCCTAGAAACTCGATGGAGAGTCTAAGGGACATGAGATCTCCAATACCCAGAAATGCTTTGGGAAGATTCTAAGCAGTTTGAGAGATATTAAAATAATTAATATTTTTAATGGAGTCCCTAACTCTAAACTTATGTAAAATAAAATATTAAGGTGTATTAATATAAAATTGTGTTAGAAGAGTCCAAAAGTCATGGATCAAGCCAGAGTTAATCTTAGCCATTGATTAGGGACTTAATATTGGCTGTTGAATTGTCAACGAGAAAAGTATAAGAGGAGGCTTGAGGTTCACTTGGAGAACACACAAAGTTGATCAAGATTTTGATTTTCTAGGGCAGGGTTTGTTGAGGAAGTCGAAGCTGATGGGTAGTGAATACAAAAGCAGATAGGCAGAGATAATACCAGGAGGATCAACGCAGAAGCCGGGAGAGAGGGACGCAGAGCCAACCAGAGGTTCACACAGAGGCAACTAGGGCTTATGTAGAGGCAGTCAGGGCTCACGTAAAGGAAACCAGGAGCTGCCTGGTGCCCCAAAGAGCCAACGTGGGTGACGCAGAGGCTCTAAGGGTTGACACAGTTCCTCCAGAGGTTGACGCAGGGCGAGCTAGGGTGACCCTGGGTAGATGCTGGGCCAGAAAGAGCTGACACAGTCCCTAGAGGCTCACACAGGGGTTTTTCGTGGGGCAAATTGGAGCTATCAGAATGTTTATCGAAGGTTTCAACCGGAACATCTGTCTCCAACTGAGAGGTACTACTGCCGAGATTATTCTCTATTGGGTGAGTCGGTTTTGGCACTCAGATTGTATTATGAAACTGCTTAATAATTAAAACCCTCATATAGTTGCACCGATTTTCCTGCATTGGGTTTTTCCAGGGACATTGGTACAAAAACAATGGTGTCACTTGTGTGCTTATTTTGTTTCCTTCAATTGATGATCTATAATGTGTTGAGCATGTACTTGTATTTATTTTCAGTATTTACATGGTAAATAACTTGTTAATTAATTAGAACAAGTAGGTAGAAATAAATCAGAAAGTACATGAAGGGTTTCTAATGGGTTAGACTTAGAAATTCCAACATGGTATTAGAGCGTGGTTGCAGATCACAGGAGAACTGAGGACATCAGCCGAGCAGAGCAGTAACAACAGAAAATAACTGTCCCGAGTGACAGAAGTTGTTCCTAGCAGAGAAGCAGCAAGGAAGGGGTGACGTAGTGCTTGCGTCATCAAGTTTGAGCCGGTAAGAGGATCAACGTAGTGGCAGAGGGGAGCAGACTCGACCTACACAGTGCTCGATCATGTTTCTTAGTCAAGAAGGATTGATGCCCGTGGCCAGGAGGTGCAGATTTTGTTGGTGCCGGGATTGTGCAGAACCTAGAAACTCTAACCTTCAGTTTGCTGGGGCTTAGGAGGATGTGGGTAAGTTGCATAGTGAAAGCTAGTGGGTTACTATAGTCAGAACAATACTTAACAGGGCAAGACCAAGGAGGAGGGAGTTGTTGCCGAGGATTTCTAGCCAAGAAATGCAAATCAATGGTGCAACTGCACTAAGGATTGGAGTGGGGGCATCTCAACATTGGCAGAGGGATTTCCAAGAGGGAAATCGAGGCTCAAAGGGAGTCACGTCGAGAACTTTCAGAAAGGAAGTAGAGGAGCAGCGAGATGGCAGTGAACAGGGTAAGAGACCAAGACAGACTAGACGGTGCCTCAAACTTCATAGTTTGGAAGGCCAGAATCTTGTCCGTTCTAGACAGGAATCATATCAAGCACTTCGCCTTGAGGACAATAGCGATCCCAGTTGAACTAACTGAGATTAACAAGTACAAGGAGGCAATGGTGAGGGCCAAGAGCATCATCCTTGAGGGGTAGGATCCTCGAGGTACCCATACGCTTGGATTAACCTTGCTAAGGGAGCCCCGAAGAGAAGTAACAATACTGGCGGATGTCAATAGAGACGGATGCAGATGGAGTGTTAGAGGGAGCTAGAGTACAAGATTCCCAGGACAACGCGAGGCTGCAGTGTGAGATGCATAGAGTTGTTGTAGCAGCGCAAAGGTTAGAGAGGGAGCACTTGTCGGTGATAATGGGAGTTTCAACATCGAGGGTGTTTCTAGCCTGACATAGATGTCAGAGTTGGGAGATCAGTTACTTACTTCTCAATAACTGAGTTGTAGTGCAACAATTAGTAGTGGTAGTGCTATGGGCAGCACGATGCAACATGATGAGAGGGATTGCACTACAGATGTAGCAATGGCAGTGGAAGAGCCATGGGTAGCAGCACAAATGCAGAGGGAGTTGTTGTACAGATGCAACAATGACAATGGCAGGGCCATGGGTAGCAGTACATGATGCAACAACTTCAGAGGATGTTGGGTAGCAGGCCTAGCATCAGCATAAGGACCGATGCTGGATGATCAGGGTGATGCTTAGTTAGGAGTATTACTAGAGCAAAATCCTTTCTCAGAGGGAGTGTTGATTTTGGGTAGCATCGGATGTGCTCTAGGCTTGAAACTTGGTGGAGAGGCTAAGGCACATGAGATCTCCAATAGCTAGAAATGGTTTGGGCAGATTCTAAACAGTTTGAGAGATATTAAAATAATTAATATTTTTAATGGAATCCCTAAGTCTAAACTTAGGGAAACTAAAATATTAATGTGTATTAATATAAAACTATGTTAGAAGAGTCCAAAAGTCATGGATCAAGCCAGAGTTAATCTTAGCTGTTGATTAGGGACTTAATCTTGGCTGTTGAATTGTCAACGAGAAAAGTATAAGAGGAGGCTTGAGGGCCACTTGGAGAAACACGAAGTTGATCAAGATTGCGATTTTCCGGGGCAGGGTTTGCTGAGGAAGTCGAAAGAGTGATCAGAGTTGCCGCTAAGGGGCAGTGAAGATAAAAGCAGAGAGGCAGAGATAATACCAGGAGGATCAACGTAGAAGCCAGGAGAGAGGGACGTAGAGCCAACCAGAGGTTCACGCAGAGCCAGCCAGGGCTCACACAGAGGCAACCAGGAGCTGCACAGTGCCTCAAAGAGCTAGCGTGGGTGACGCAAAGGCTCTAAGGGTTGACGCAGTGCCTCCAAGGGTTGACACAGGGCGAGCTAGGGTGACGCTAGACAAATGTTGGGCCAAAAAGGGCTGGCGCAGTCCCTAGAGGTTGACGTTGGGGTTCGTGGGGCAAATTGGAGCTAGGAGCTGTCAGAGTGTTTATCCGGGGTTTCAGCCAGAACATCTGTCTTTGACTGAGAGGTACTACTGCTGAGATTATTCTCTGTTGTGTGAGTCGGTTTTGGCACCCAGATTGTATTATGAAACTGCTTAATAATTAAAACCCTCAGATAGCTGCACAGATTTTCCCACATTGGGTTTTTCCAGGGACATTGGTCCAAAAACAACGGTGTCGCTTGTGTGCTTGTTTTGTTTCCTTCAGTTGATGTTATGTAATGTGTTAAGCATGTACTAGTATTTATTTTCAACATTTACATGGTAAATAACTTGCTAATTAATTAGAACAAGTAGGTAGGAATAAATCAGAAAGTACATGAAGGGTTTCTACTGGGTTAGACTTAGAAATTCCAACATTATCAACTCATCCTTTCTTGCTTTGGTCCCAAAAGAGGTCAACCCTTTCTCCTCCTCTCATTTTATACCTATCTTCCTTTTGTAATTTGACCTACAAGTTGATTTCTAAAATTCTAGTAATGCGAATCAAGCCTCTCTTAGCAAAGTTGACATCAAAAACCATGGAGGATTTGCAACAATAAGCAAATTGTGGATACCATAGTCCTTATCCAAGAAGCAATCCATTCAAGTAAAGCTCGAGGTGAAAAGTGGATGATTATTAAACTTAACATGGCTAATGCTTGTGACTATGTTTGACATAAGTATCTCTTTGAAGTGATGAGAAAGTTTAGGTTTGAAGAACATGTGTTGTAGTGGGTAGTAGCTTGCATTTCAAGCCCTTAGATCTCTCATGTAGTTAATGGGAGACCTACAGGTTTTTTTAAAGGTTCAAGAGGTTTGACTCAAGTTTGTTCTCTTTCCCCTTTTTTTTTAATCATAATGGTGGATTTCTTGGAAAGACTAGACTTTGAATTTCAAAGAGAAAGGCTTCCATGGATCTGCTTTAGTCCATGTATTAAAATTCAAATCATGCTCAATTTATTGATGACATGTTATTATTGTGGGTACCTTAGTTATACCTTAGTTATTATAGATTTTGGATTTCTTTTAGTTTTGGATAAATTTATTCAAATCTTTAGAGGGAAGATTAACAAAGGTAAATGTAAAAGTCAAATATATTTATGGAATGTCAATCAAACTTTCTTGGCCTACATAAAATTCATAAAATAAATTTTAATTACTTTCTTATAATTTTATATTCTCACATGTTAATAAACAATCTCTACTTAATTTTTTGCTTTTATATAAATAATTTTATATTATATAGTAATTATTTCTTTTTAATTTTTTTTTTAAATATCAATAAAATTTTCATTAAACTATATAAAAATAATATGTAATATTATATTGATAAAAACATAAGCATGCTATTTACATGATAGTATTAAAAATGAAAAAATAAGTGATTACATCACTTATTAGCACTATTGATATTTTAATAAGAGAAATCACTGTTTTTTTTGTATGAAAGTTCTATTGTTTATAATTTTAATAGGGCATCATATAAGAGATAGCTTTGTATTACTGGTTTGTCATAAGGAAAATCAAATGAGTAGCACAAGTTCAAAGTTTTAAGATTAGATTGACCTTTTTTGACCACAATGTCCGACAAAACAAAAACATTACATAAGTTTGCACACGGACAACAGACACATAGACCTTTTTCTTCTATAAAAACATAATGTGTTCAAAGTATCAAAGAGATACATTCTTGGGGCATTGAGGAGTGAATGACCACCATTGTGGCACTCGAACATGCAAGACCAAGGATGAGGAGAACATATCCAAGCCCTGAGGCCACTAATTACCTAGAACTGCACCTATGGAGCATCTTGAAGCGGCCAACCCATCAACGAACTATGCAACCGCGAGCAACTAAAACCAGAATCGAACTTGGGTGTCACGTGCCAAGGGTCTTGAAAGTTGGAGCCATGAGGTGTTGTGTAACACTAATGAGAGATACCACCATACTACCACATGTAGCGCTAAGCCGACACCAAGGTAGAGAGAGAGAAAAACATGAACTAACTAGCATTGCCAAGTTGCCACTGTGGATGGTTGGCCTTGGGCAAAGCTGTTAGCGAACTATTAGCTAGAACTGTGGACCTTTTAAAAATTACCATCATGATATTGGGGAGTGCAATAGAGAGCTTGGCTAGGGGATTGGAACTAGAGTTGGATATGAAAGTTTAGACAGGAGAAGAAACCTTAAAAGCAGTTGACCAACATGAAATTTCTAACCACCATCCTGCCAAATGGGGTGTTGAGTCAGGTGTGAAGGCGTCCCTGAGAGGGGAATTCATCAAAGCCTCCTATGCACCAAAATTGTATAGGAGAGCCGGCGTGATAAGTGGAATATCAACGTTAGGCAAAGAGGCTGACTTGATCCCCAAAGGAGCCAAGGAAATTCGGTCGGAGGAAGAGTGCCCAGTGTTAGATGCAACGATACCCAAATTCTTCATGTTGAAGAGAACCAATATATGCCCATGGTTGGTTTAGCTAAAGAGTGCATGAACGCAAAGATTTATGACCAACATGGATACTAGAAAACAACATGTCTGGGCTCACAACAAAGGTGGCAACGTTTTTTTTGGTTTGCAAAGACATATCTATGGGAGAGCGATGCTGATGAATAATGATGAGCTTTGTCATACACACATCAATACCTTCCTCTTCATAATACCCAACTATCATGAGATTACACACTAAGAGTATTCACACTCAAGGTCCGCAAATGCTTGCTTCACCTAAAACATTAACGACCACTATTGCAGCTTGGATGAAAGCACATGACATACTAAGTAGCTTGTTGTTTTAAATTGAGCGATCATAATCACGACATCATGCTTGAATCATCACCCACAGTGAAAAATAAAAAAATTACTATACAAAAATTAAAAATTTATATTTCAAATTAATTTTTAAATTTTATAAAAAAATTTATTAACTTTAATCTTATAATTTTATTTAATAATAATTTTTTAATAACAACAACATGATGATTCACATGACATGTTATTTACATGTTAACATTTAAGTGAAAAAATATATTATATTATCCCATTACTTTTGTGTGTTAAATAAGAATAATTTTAATAACAACGACATGTTAAGATGATTCACATGACATGTTATTTACATATTAATATTAAAGTGAGAAAATATATTATATTATCACTTAAATGAGAATAGTTTTAATAACAAAGACATGTTAAAGATGATTCACATGACATGTTATTTAAATATTAATATTAAAGTGAGAAAATATATTATTATTCCTCATTATAAGTGCTAATTAAGGAAATGGTTGTTCTCATTATATTAAACATTTATTTTATTTTTTATTTTTTTTACAATTTTTAATTAGTTGTTTAGTTGCTTTTTTAAATATATTTAAACATTTAGTGTGAATTTTTGGAAGGTTTTCTCGTAATTTTTTTACTCTAATTTTTTAAAAATTGCATGAATTTACTGAAATGACAAGTTTGATAGGTAATTTTGGCCAATCCAAGTGCCCTAAAGTTTTTCTAGGTGTTGAATCCATATATAAAGTAAAAAAACCAATTTAAATAACACAAATTAATATCACCTCAAAATTTTCTGCCAAATTTGAACACAAGAAAATCAAATTCAAAAAATAAACACTAAAACAACTCCTTTAAATATTAAAATTATATTTACCACCACTCGTTTCATAATCTTAACCAAAATTTTAAAAAATTAGTAAAATATATACACCAAAAATTTATAAAATACTAATCTATTTACACATTTAAAATATATATATATATTATATATATATATATAATATATTATATATTTCATAAACTTTATGTTTCACGGGAAAAAAATGCTATTTCATAATCAATATTTATTATTTTTATACTTTTATATTACCACTATGTTACTATTCATAATCAACATTCTTATTTTATAATTTTTATATTTAATTTAAACATGCATTATTGAAGTCATAATTTATATTTAAATTTAAACTCAATTATTTTCAAAATTTCAGATTTAAATTTAAACACAATTAGAAAATTATAACTTTATATTTAAATTTAAAGACTATTATTTCATAACTTCATATCTAAATTTAAACATCGTTATGAAATCATCTTTTTATATTTAGATTTAAACACTATTATTTCATTACTGCCATTTCATAATCAATTTTTCAACTGCAATTTTTATTTTATTTTTAAATCTGTAATGTAATAAATAAAACAAGCACTAACATTATATTTAAATTTAAACATCGTTATGAAATCATCCCTTTATATTTAGATTTAACACTATTATTTCATAACTGCCGTTTCATAATCAATTCTTTAACTACAATTTTTATTTTATTTTTAAATTTGTAATGTAATTATAAAACAAGCCCTAACATTAAATTTTCCACTTAACTCCTGGAAAATAATATATATTTTCCATATAACTCCTGGAAAATTATATATTTTCATCAAGACGCTACTATTTCATAACCAATTTTTGAATGGAAATTTTTCAAAACTTCTGGTGGAAGAAAATGGAACAATGACATTTTCTGAATTTACCACCTGATAAACGTTTCAGAGTTCCGGAAAAGCAAAAGAGCCCTAACCTATTCAAAGTTTTGGGCCAAACAAATGTAAAATATAGCGTTGTCAAAGCTCCGAAAACGATACCCGTCACAGTAGAAAGAATTCCACAGAATACAGGAAAGGAGAGAAATTATTTTTAACGTTAACAGAGATTAAGATATATATTGTTTTTAGGACAGAGCGTTTCTTCTCTGATATATATTCGGATCTAATAATGATATATTCGGCATTTTTCTGTATCCAGCTGAGAGGATAATTTTTGGCTCGATTAGTCTAAATGGTTCCCACATCCGCACCAGATCACACCCGCACCAGATTTTGCACGTTTGGTGACGAGTAGCTGTCAATAAATATGGAATTAATCATGTGTCCAAACGGTTCTTCCACCCGCAACAGGTTTTTAGACGGCCGGTCACTAAGTCGGTTTGAAAAAATACGGAACTAACCATTAATCATGATGCATAGTACTCCGTGGCTAATCCGCGTATCCTCCTTGCGTAACGCGAAGTCTCGACAAATTCGGACCGTCTGCTCGGGATTTTGAAGCATTTGAATTAAGCGTCGTGCCAACGGAGAATAGTGACCATACATCTCATCGCAGTGATCCTGTGACTGTGGCAGAAGACGATCCGGTGCAGAATCGAACCTGCACTGAATGGGGAACTACAGGGTATGCGTCTGTTTCACTCGCAAGTTCAAATCTGACGCCCTGAGCCCGCCCGGGGACGTCAAAGATCTGTTCAACCAGTACTCGGAGAGCGGCGGGCAGATGACCGTCAAGTCTCTCCACCGATTTCTCCTCGAAGTTCAAGGGCAGAATGACGCCACTGAGAAGGACGCCGAGCATGTCATCGAAGTGCTGCGGCAGCGCAGGCTCGTGAGCGTCTTCCACCGTCAGGGCCTCAATCTTTACGGATTTTTCCATTTTCTTTTCAGCGAAGATCTCAATCCGGTCATCAATTCTAAGGTACCTTCATCAATTTTGGTTTTAGGCGTCAATTTGGATGAGAATTTGCCAGAAATTATAACTTCAGATACTTATATGTGTTTTTTTTTGTTGTCTATCTATCAATACAGAGTAAGTTAAGCTGTGCGCGAATCTTCCCATGAACTAAACTCATTGCTTCTCATTTTCATGATATGCATTCTTTCCACTTAACCCACTTATCCCCCCTGGTATCAACACCGGGTGTTAGCTTGGGGTCACATCTCGAGACTCTTTCTTAAGGGTTTTGAAGGCTGTGAAATAAGATGGATTCACAATTTTCCTCTTCGTTCTTTTCTTCTCGGTCATTTTTTTGTTTTATCGCTTTTTAAAGGGAATTGTTCTTTTATATTCCCACTGAGGAATATGCATGTTTTGTTTTCGGTGCCTGAGGGATTGTTTAGACAAGTCCCGTATCAAATCAGGGAGGAATTGACCCTGAGACCTACATTGAACCCGAAGTAGGGATTGAACTGGGATAGGGAAGATAAGAACATTTCTTCCAACCACCCCCACCAAACCCAATTGACCTTTCTGAACATATCACAACCAATTGACCTTTCTGAACATATTTGTCATGCATAATTTTATTTTGCTGCACATTATTTATACATTTTAATATGTAATTGCATATTATTTATACATTTTAATATGTAATTGCACTGAAAAAAGGATAATGCATTGTACAGCCTTTATGGGGTGGTTCTACACGTGGTACTATAGGTGGTGAGTAGGTGGTGAGGCTGATGATGCAGTGCGTTAGATGCATGGAGTATGGCACTAGTGTAAATTCATTTTAAGTTTTATTGGGTTGGTTTGTGCATTTAGGTGGTAGAGATGATAGATGTGATTCATTAGATGCATTGAGTATGTATATTTGGGTAAATTCATCTAAACCCAAATCTGATATACTTTGAGATTGTAAAGCCCAAGTATGCATATTTGACTTGACATTATTGTTGAAGAATCTAGGGCAATTAGGTGTAGTGTGATTCTTCTTGACTTGATAACAATTTGTGGAGTCTTTTTACTTTTTCTTGTTATCTTAATCTTCTTCTTCTTCTTCTTATTAATGCATTTGTGTGTGCTTCATCAAATTGCTACGAAAAACATAAAAACAAGAACACAAATGTTGGCTCTATGCCAGGGCCAAAACATCTCTCTCTTAGAGAGGAAAACCCTTCAGTAAGTTTCTCTTATTGAAGCTCCCTATTGATCACTGCCAAACCCTAGACCCTTGACTAGGATAGGATGTCCTCCAAGCACAAGTCAAGTCCTTCCTCTTTTCTGCACTTGGTTCCTCGAAACATAGACTTCCTCCTTCCAACACTTTGCTTCCCAGCACTTCGTCCTCCTTTGTTTCTTGTCTAGAGATAGACCTTCCTTGAGTGAGCCTTCTAGGTGAGATGTTCCTCTTCTATCCTTTGCTTAAGTAGACTTCTTCTTTTGTTGATCAAACGAGATCCTTCTTCAAGTATGACTGTAATACTGTTTTGCTGCCCTAGTTTTTCCCACATGAGGTAGGAACCCTAGAGAACTAGGGTCCTTTTCCTTCGCTAGGCTTGGAGTCCTTGTATACTTGACTTCTCACCCAAACAATAATGTTTCGGACTATTCTCTAATTGTTGTAATGCCACAAACTTACCCTCCTCTTCTTCGCACGTGTCACTGTTTCTAGCCCTAGAAATAGTCCTCTTCACTTTGGCCTTCTTCCTCTTTCCTTTGCTTGTCTTGGAGACCCTTTAGACTAGGCTTTCTCTTGCCTTTTTCGGCTACTTCACTTCGTTGATTTCAAAGATATATGAGTGCGTTATAATGGAGTGGACAACCTCTATATATAGAGGACTGTCCCTCCTTTTAGGCCGACTAGAAGGCTGACTTGAGGACAGTTTGCAGACCGACTTGTTATGCTTGCTTCAGGTGGCTTCTTGTGGAGGACGTTGCTGCATGGAGAGGACTTGCACTTGTCTTGGAGGTATTCCTTTGACCTTATACATAGTGTAACATGCCCTCTAAGGGTCTTATAAATATATTGACCTTTTGTTAAAATTGGCAACTAGGGCCAAACTCCATGTGGGTCATGTTATTTATGACAGTTGATATTTTTCTTGGATCCCTCTCATCGAGAGGTGTAGGATTGATCTAAAGATCATCCGATTCCGATAAGTATTCGCGTTAATAAAGACAATTCGTCAAGGTCGGCCATCAACCAAATAAACCCCACATGTGCTCAATGTTTGTGTACAAGTAGAGGTGGCCTTAAAGTCATTTCAACACACTTGGGATCTCTTCCTTTCTCTACTAGTCTTTGGGTTTTAGTAGGAGGAGAGATCCTAAGGAATAACGTTGCCCTGATCCCGAGGGCAGAACGCCGGAAATGCCGAAAAATCCGGAACTACCGGAAAAGCCGGAACAGTCGGAAAGGCCGGAATTGCCGGAAAATCCGTAAAAGCAGAAACGCTGTAAAAGCCGGAACTGCCGGAAAAGCTGGAAAAGCCGGAACTGCCGGAAAAGCCAGAACTGTTGGAAAAGCCGGAACTACCAGAAAAGCCAAAAAAGCCAAAACTGTCGGAACTGTCGGAAAAGCCGGAAAAGCCAGAATTGTTCAAAAAGTCGGAAAAGTTGAAAAAGCCAAAAAAGCCGGAAATGCTGGCACTGCTAGAAAAGCCGGAATTGCTGGAATTGTTGGAACCGCTGGGATTGCCGGGAACAGCCGGGACTGCCGGAACTGCTAGAACTGCCGAAATCGCCGGAGCATCTGTCTCTGAAGGAGAGCAGCATGCAAGGGACAACTAACTAACATTGGGACAATTGTATGGTACTTAGCAGCAAATACACCAAGCATGCAATGTTACAGCTAACATGCAAGGGACAACTAGCATGCAACAACAAGCATGCTCAGGACAACAAGCATGCTAGGGACAACAAGCAAGCAAGGTGCAGCCAACACATAGGTCAGGATGGCAACATGGTGCAGCAATGGCACATAATGCAGTACAGTGATGGGTACACTCATGATTAATGAAACGTGATGAGATGCAGCATAGTGATGATGGGTGCAGCATAGTGCAGTGCGGTGAGGTGCAACATGAAGACGAAATGTAGCACAACGATAGGTGAAGGAGTCACCTTGGAGAATTAGTTGAATCAGCGTGTCTTCAACTGATCTCATGTATCATTTTCTTAGAGATGATCTATGCTCTTATCTAGATAAGTCAAAGTGTTGACTTTTGTTGTAAACGTACTATCTCTCTCTCTCTCTCTCTTTGCTGAACTATTAAGAAGAATTGATCAAGGGTTTCTCCACATTGGGGTTTGTCCCTAGCTAGCGCCACATCTTGTGTCCTCTTGTCTTCTGCGATTTATATTTATGTTCTATCTACAGTTTACTTTAATGCTAATGTGATTGTTAATCTGGAAAAGATATGGAGCTAACTGTGAAAATTGAAATAAATTGCTCTAAGCATAGAACATACCTAAAATTAACATGCTATCAGAGCTGAGGTGAAGACAATGCCCAAGCAAGAGTGAAAGAGCAATCACCAAAGACAATTGGGAAAGGACAAAAGGATCAGTGGATTCCTCATCCCTCTTCAAATTCACCAAGGGTGAAGTCGAAGGAGAGAATATTATCAGAATGGCGCAACGAAATATGGCCTACCTAAAGATCACTTCATTGGCAGACCGGATCTCAGGGTGGAAGGAAAGGCAGATAACTAGTTCGACCATTATGCGAAGGAGTGTCCGAATGTCAGGGAGACATCACTTGATGATGATAACAATCATTCTAGGGACATCTTCAATGATCAAAGGAATGACAGGTAATGCAGGTCATCAAGGAAATGGCCGACTCTTCATAGAAAGCAAGGAACCCCAGGTATGAAGAATCAAATG
>APFE031084498.1:25346-38035 GCA_000404065.3 Pinus taeda | reverse complement strand
TATATATATATATATATTCAATTTAAAGTCAAATTCATATAAATCTATGACTGGAAGTTACATAATTCCAAGATGAATGAATGCATTAACATTTGACACTTTAATAGCAGCAGTTCAATGCTTAATAACAGGCTACAACAGCAGTTCAATGCTTAATAAATAGTGCTCATGTTCAACAATGAAAAAACAATGCTCATGAATGAATGAATGAAAGAAATAGTGCTCATGAATGAAAAAACAGCAACAGTTCAATGCTTAATAACATATTAACAAGCCATAACATACATGAGGCTGCTGGCAGCAACATTGTGAAATTAAACATACAATTCATGGTAAATACTAAACACCAAAATTTGTTTCTTCAAGTTTAAGCAAACTGGAAATTAATAACCAAAAGCTTAAACTTTAAATTTAGAAAATTGTTCATGCAGATTAAATTCGGGATTAAATTCGGGATTCGAATTCGAATTCGGGATTAAATTCGTTGCAGCTTGAAAATCGCCGAATTTCGAATTTCATGGATAAAATTCGGCGAATCTGGTGACTTAGGTGGCAACTATAGAACAGGATGATTAGTTCCCCTGTGGGCCGAGATGATTAGTTCCCCCGTGGCAATTGTGGAACATGATGATTAGTTCTCCTGTGGGCCGGGGTGATTAGTTCTCCCATGGCGACTGTGGGGTAGGATGATTCGTTCTCCTGTGGACAGGATGATTAGTTCTCCCGTCGAGGCATCCTACCTCTCATTTGATCAACGAGCAGGGAAATGGGGTTAGGGACCATAGTAGTACTATCGATGGACGCATCGTTGTATCTACTGTACTCCCTATGCTAGGATGACCTTCATTAATCTGGGATCAGTATGAGTGGTTTGAGACACTCTCTTGTGATATTGATCTGGGATCAATAAAATTGACTTCAGGTCAGTAAGAGTGATGTGACACACTCTCTTCGGATGAAATTGACTTTGGGTCAGTAGAGAATGGTATGAGACATTCTCTATCAATTCTTCTTCTTCATGGTTCAACAGAGCAAAGTAGAGTATAGCAGTGCAGGGCACTGATGGCAGAGATAGTACAGTCGGACATATGGATCAACGGATGGAGTTCTCCCTAGTTGAGAGGGAATGTTAAAATTGGCAACTAGGGCCAAACTCCATGTGAGTCATCTTATTAATGTAAGCTGATATTTTTCTTGGATCCCTCTCATTGAGAGGTGTAGGATTGATCTAAAGATCATCCGATTCCGATAAGTATTCATGGAGATATGAATTTATCTGTTATGGGACAATTCCTCAAGGTCGACCAACAACCAAATAAACCCCACTTGTGCTCAACGTTTTAGTATAAATAGAGGTGGCTTTCAAGTCATTTCAGCACACTTGGGATCTCTTCCTCTCTACTTGTCTTTGGGTTTTAGTAGGAGGAGAGATCCTAAGGGATAACGTTGCCCTAATCTAGAGGGCAGAAGCCGGAACTGCTGGAACAGCCAGGAAAGTTGACGTAGAGGGCAGAAACCAGCACTGCTGGGAACTGCCGGGCGCTGCTGGGAACAACCAGAACTGCCAGGAAAGCTGATGTAGAGGGCAGAAGCCGGAACTGCCGGGAATAGCGGGAACTGCCAGTAAAGCTGATGCAAAGGGCAGAAAAGGCTGACACAGTACTTAGAGGCTGACGCTGGGGTTTTTCGTGGGGCAGATTGGAGTTGAGGAGTTGCCAGAGTGTTTATCCGGGGTTTCAGCTGGAGCATCTGTCTTTGAAGGAGAGAAGCATGCAAGGGACATCTAACTAACATTGGGACCACTGTATGGTACTTAACAACAAGTACACCAAGCATTTAATGTTACAGCAAGCATGCAAGGGACAACAAACTAATATTGGGACAACAACATGATACATAGTGCAACAAGCATGTATTGGTACAACTAGCATGCAACAACAAGCATGCTAAGGACAACAAGCATGCTAGGGACAACAAAAACAATGGGACAACAAGCTAACATGGAATGGCTATGTCACTAATAGTGGGACAACAGTATGCAACATAGGACATCAGTGGCTATCATGGTGCAACAATGGCACATGGGACAACAATGCAGCATAAGGTGCAACAGTATGATGTGTACAACATGGTCATGAGGTCCAACATTGTGATGATGGGTGCAACATGATGACGAGATGCAGCGCAATGATAGGTGAAGGAGTCACCTTGGAGAATCAATTGAAGCAGCATGTTTTCAACTGATCTCATGTATCATCTTCTTAGAGATGATCTATGCTCTTATCTAGATAAGTCAAAGTGTTGACTTCTATTGTAAACGTACTATCTCTCTCTCTCTCTACTAAACTATTGAAGAACATATAAAAAGAATTGATCAAGGGTTTCCCCACATTGGGGTTTGTCCCTGGCTAGCGCCACATCTTGTGTCCTCTTGTCTTGGATTGTCTTCTGCGATTTATGTTTATGTTCTATTTATAGTTTACTTTAATGTTGTGTGCTTGCTAATCTGGAAATGATATTGAGCTAACTGTGAAAATTGAAATAAATTGCTCTAAGCATAGAACATACCTAAAATTAACAGAGGTATTCATCCAACATTACAAGGTGTGTGGCTATTGTCAATCTTGAAGAATTCACATAAGAGAAACTGGATTTGCAATCCATCTGTTATAGCATCATAATAGCCAACATTGTTTCCACAACAAGGCCTTAACTGACAACTCTTATCTCTCAATAGCTCAGAGCACAATGTTGGCGAGACCAATGACTTATAGACACCTTAGTCATTGTCTCTCAAGGTATGAATACCCACCCAGGTGTTCACTGAGTATGACCTTTTAGGACTATTCTTGTCTTGGGTTTCCAACCCTCAAAGAATATCGGTCCTCTTGCCTACTCTTGTCTTGGATGCACTACACATCCTCAAAGGGTATTGGATGCCAGATGATTACCCTATCCTCCCATTTTTTCTTCCCAAGTGAAGACAAGAATGCTGTGTCTATCTTGTGTCTACATTTCCATTCATGGCCTTCATTTAGACTTACGACTGTTAGTCCTGGTCTATTGCATGACCTATGAAATGGAAAAACACAATTGTCACTCATTTGTAATCAGGGGTGATCAAAAACTCCCTCTTGATTAGGGACTTGTCAGAGCTCCTTCTTAATTATGGACTTTTTCATTCATCAAAAACTTCTTCTTCATGGGTCCTTCAGTTGCTTGATCTCCTTCCTTTCTTTGATGTCATGAAGTCTTTGTTTGAACTTCTTCTAGGTAGGGCACCATCCATCAATCACTTTCCTTCGTGGTTTGTCATGTCATTGCTTCCTTTGTGGATACATTAGGTTTTATTGTCATTTGGCTACTCCTTTGTCATCTGTGCATGCTTCGGAATACTCTTCTCATGGATGCTTCTTTGTACTTGCTTGTTTACATGCTTCGACCTAGTATCCCATCATGACTTCTTCATGATATTGCTTCAACATTAAATGGTGCTTTTGCTGGATGGCTTCTTCATCATGACATCTTTGTAGAGTAGAATCAATTATCTGCATCTTTCATATCTCCAAGGCCTTCATAGGTGTCAAGGGTCCTTCCTTCCTTTGTCAGAGTTGTCCTGCCTACTTTTGGAGATATCTTCAATGGTTCTTTGTCAGATGGTGATTCTTTGTGATCATGGTGTTCTTCAGATGCTTGATCTCTTTCTTCATTTTTTCTTCTTGGATAGATTAGTCAACCACCTTATGCTCCTTGTGAGAGCACTTCATTGCTTGCTTTCTGGACTAGTCAACGTTTCTTCTTGCTTCTTAGTCAACAATCTTATACTCCTTATGTGAGCATATCCTTTTGTTGACCTTTATTGCATTGTAGTACATGCCTTCAAGCATGTCAGTGGTGAAAGAGATTCTTTCCTACTTGATCATGTTATAGAACTATTTCCATGACTCAATAATATACAAATGATAACATGACTAAACTTTGATGCATACGTACCTCATATTGATTCTCCTTTGATCATCTTAGCTTCATTTGGTTGTCCTTGGTGTGGCCCTTCTTGCTTCATCATAGCTTGCCTGCATATCATCCTTTTCTTGAATCCCATGAATGGGATTCCCAATGAGACATCTGCTTTGGTTCATGAACCTTCTTTTGAAGATTCCATCATAGGATCTTAAAGACCTTTGCCTTGCAAATGTTTCTTTTCTTCTGATGATGGAGGTTTTCTAAGATTCTTAATCATGATCAATTTTTCTTTCATCATGGATGAGGTCCTATACTAGGTATGCTCCTTCTACATGAATATCTTGAGCTATATCTACCATGCTCCTATATTCTAGAAGATTTTCTAACCATGCATTTTGTTCTCATTATAAATGCTACTTCTTCATGAGTATCTAGAATTCTATATACTTCATGCTTCTAGATTCTAGAAGATGTTTCTAGCCATGCAATTTTATTTTATTCCTACATGCTCCTATCCTACTCGAAACTTTGAAAGACGACTTGAAGTAAAGAGTTTGAGTTGGTCATAGTGGAGATCCAGAGGATCTTCCTTCTTTTGCTTCTTCTTTCACCTCTTAAGTCATGTGAGCTTCTTCCCTCTTTCTTTTGTTGTTGTTGTCCTTCTTAAGCTTAAGACAATTCCTTTTGTAGTGTCCATATTCTTGGCATCCATAGCATTGGGTTTTGGACATGTCTTTGTTGTTTGTTCTTTGTGGACCAAATTTGCCAAATTTTCCCTTTCTTTTGGCCATGATAGCAAATGCTTGCTCCTTTGATCCCACATCTTCCTTTGCTTTAAGTCTGGTTTCCTCTGTCTTGCATAGAGACCACATTTCACTGAGTGTGGTTGCTGCCTTCTTGGCATATATGCTTGATGTGAAGTTGCCCCAATCCTCAGGTAGAGCATTGAGTACTACAATTGTCATTTCTCTGTCAGATATGACTTCTCCAAGCTCTTGAAGTTGATCCCTCATCTCAAAGATCTTCATGAAGTAGGGAGCTATTCGTTCCTTTGATATCTTCATCTTCTTCAATTCATTTCTTAGAGATATCACTTCTCTGACTGTGGGTACCGAGAATAACTCTACTATCTTATCATAAATTTCTTTTGATGTTTCAAATTTGGAGACATAAGGAATGAGAGAGTCTTTGATTGATTCTATTAGAATCCTTTGAGGTCTTGTCTCATCCTTGTTATACTTGGCTAAGGCTCGAGTTCATTCCTTAGCAGCGATAATGATATTCCCTTTGACATGTTCTAGGAGTTCTTTCTCCTTGAGAAGTAAATCAGTGCTCTTCTTCCATGCAAGAAAGTTATTGGTACCTACCAATTTGTTGCTTTCCTTGCAAAACTACATTGATGTATATTCAGAAGGGGACATATACTTACTTGATAGATTTTGAGATGTAGTGGGTTTGTTTTCTCCTTGAAGACTTGATGGCTTGCCTTCCTAGGATCTTGATGTTCTTCAAGTTGCCTTTCTCCAAGTGGACTTGTTTGATGAAGAGATTTGCTTGGTAACTTGTAGATGATGTAGGTCCCTCTTTGATCTGCTCTTCTTTGTAGGTGCCTTTGTGTAAGGCTCTTCTTCTTGCTATGTAGTCTTCCTTGATGAATGATAGATGATAGGCCTTCCTTTCTTTGAGTAGATTTGGCTTGATGCTTCAACTTTGTAGATGCGTTTCCTTGATGCGTGTTCTTGTGTTGCCCTTTCCTTGATGTGTCACCTTAGCTCCGATACCATGTTGAAGAATCTAGGGCAATTAGGTGTAGTGTGATTCTTCTTGACTTGATAACAGTTTGTGGAGTCTTTTTACTTTTTCTTGTTAGCTTAATCATCTTCTTCTTCTTCTTATTAATGCATGTGTGTGTGCTTCATCAAACTGCTACCAAAAACATAAAAACAAGAACACAAATGTTGGCTCTCTGCGAGGGCCAAAACCTCTCTCTTAGAGAGGAAAACCCTTCAGTAAGTTTCTCTTATTGAAGCTTTCTATTGATCACTGCCAAACCCTAGACCCTTGACTAGGATGTCCTCCAAGCACAAGTCAAGTCCTTCCTCTTTTCTGCACTTGGTTCCCTAGCACATAGACTTCCTCCTTCTGGCACTTTGCTTCCTAGCACTTTGTCCTCCTTCTTTGTTTCTTGTCTAGAGATAGACCTTCCTTGAGTGAGCCTGATAGATGAGATGTTCCTCTTCTATCCTTTGCTTAAGTAGACTTCTTCTTTTGTTGACCAAATGAGATCCTTCTTGAAGTATGACTGTAATATTGTTCTGCTACCCTAGTTTTTCCCACGTGAGGTAGGAACCCTAGAGAATTAGGGTCCTTTTCCTTCACTAAGCTTGGGAGTCCTTGTAGACTTGATTTCTCACCCAAACAATAATATTTCATGGACTGTTCTCTAGTTGTTGTATTGCCACAAACTTACCCTCCTCTTCTTTGCACATGTGATTGTTTCCAGCCCTAGAAATAATCCTCTTCACTTCGCCCTTCTTCCTCTTTCCTTCGCTTGTCTTGGAGACCCTTTAGACTAGGCCAGTGTTGCGAGGGAGCGCCACCCCCCCTGATCCCGCTCCCAATCCGTGCTCTGGACGGGAGCGACTCGGGAGCACGCTCCTTAAAAAAAACGCTCCCTGTCTTTTCGGGAGCGTTTAGCCTTTTTAGCAATTTTTTTTTGCAATAATGTTCCAAATGCAATTTTTTTTCAAAGAAACAAATAAGTTTTGAGGGGCAACTTAATTATCAAGCCTATGGCCCTAGTATTGATATGCGATTCATGGTAATGTTAAATTCTGAAAGTAAAAGTGACATTTTTCTTAATCTTCATTTTCATCCTTCTACTTAAATTTTTAACATTACCATGAAATGACTCAGGATGTTTGAGAGTGGTTCCGACCTCACTGGATTTCATATGGAGAAAGTAGAATTTTAGATTTCATTCAAAATCTAACAGACTTATCAGTTTTTTCAGGATTTCATGATTGCAATGTTTTCATTGAATTTTGTTATGTATTAGGGTATGGAACTCATATATAATCAAGAGCACCAATCCCTCTATGTACCTTGATGTTAGCGACATTGGTTGTTGAACTCTTCTATCATGACGCTGCTAAAAATGTACGCATCACTCAAACAAAATCTTGACTTGACATGCTACGCTTTTTCTATCTTATGTTAATGCTTAGAGGGTGATATTAATGACAAAGATCCCTATACAGATACAGAGGTAATGACAAAGATACCTCTGGATATTAATGCTTAGAGGGTGATATTAATGACAAAGATCCTAATTTTCCAACAAGACTAAAAAATTAGACATTTCTCGTGATAGCAAGAGGCCCAAGGCATAAGCAATAGATAATAGATTTACTTGTCTTTTTCAGTTTTTAGTAGTTTTTATAACTATGATTTCTTTCATATTTATTATGATATTTTTTTAAACAATATATGACAATTTAAGTTTGAAGTTGGCAATTATAACTCATTAGTAATGAATTATGAATATGATGCTTCATGAAAGTTGAAAGTTGTTTCATTTCAGTTTATAACATTTCATTTCATGTTAGATATTTGTTGTTGTAATGGTTACACTTAGCTTACAAGTACAACTTTGGTGATCAATAATGATAAATGTTGTATATTGAATTTTGAAAGCTTGAAATTTTAAGATTGATGAATCACGAGACTCAATATGTTGTATGTTACTATGTTACTAACTTGTGGACATGGTTGATGAAAGATTATAACTTCTAGATGATTGTTGTTATATGGTTCAATCTATGCTTTTTTATGTTTTGTTTGTTTGTTTTTTTTTTTTTGTTTGTTTGTTTGTTTTTTTTTTTTTTTTTTTTTTTTTTTTTTTTTTTTTTTTTTTTTTTTTTTTTTTTTTCTTAATTTTATATCTAATTCATAATTCTACATGTTTTTGTTGACATATGTGTATTCAAAATTATAAAATATAATATATATTTATATATATATATATATATATATAAAACGCTCTGGTATTTGCTCCCAAACCGGGAGCTTTTGAAAATGTCGCTCCCGCACCCATTTTCGCTCCCGCTCCCAAGTAACACTAGACTAGGCTTTCCCTTGTCTTTTTCGGCTACTTCACTTCGCTGATTTCAGAGATATATGAGTGCGTTATAGTGGAGTTGACAACCTCTATATATAGAGTACTCTCCCTCCTTTTAGGCTGACTAGAAGGCCGACTTGAGGACAATTTGCAGGTCGACTTGTTATGCTTGCTTCGGATGGCGTCTTGTGGAGGATGTTGCTGCATGGAGAGGACTTGCACTTGTCTTGGAGGTATTCCTTTGTCCTTATACATAGTGTAACATGCCCTCTAAGGGTGTTATAAATATATTGACCTTTTGACTTCCTAGAAGCACTTAACCATGCACTTGACCTACTTCAATGAGCAATAAACTCATTGACAAATAATATAAAAAATATATATTTCTTTTCTTACAAATATCAAAAGTACGTTTATGAAGACCGAACCTAGTTACATTTCCTTTAACAATTATAAGGTATTGGAATTTGAAATATGCAAACTCAACCTTCACAACCTCAACCTCCAGTTGTGGATCAAACATATTTAGATTCGTCTATAAATAAAATTAGTTAAGTGAAAAGTGAAAATGCTCAGACTTTACCATAGCTTTCTATTTGTATTGGAATTTGAAATATGCAAACTCAACCTTCAGAACCTCTAGGTGTGATCAGACAAATTTAGATTGGTCTCTAATGAAAATTATTTAAGTGAAAAGAAAAAATGCTCAAACTTAATCATAGTCTTCTATTTGTACATGTTAACTAAATATTCATAACACTTAAGTGTTGGGTTACATAAGATCTTTCTCCAAGTGAGAGGGTGTGATCACATCTACCTCCTCTAACTAGATAGGTGATCTATCTAGGTAATCGTACTACATGGAGGAGAAAGATCTTATCTTACCTGACATGTTCCTACTATTCAGAGGAGAAAGATCTTATCTTACCTGACAATTATAGTAGTGGGTAAGATAACAACTTTTTCATGTGAAGAGTGAGGTGACACTTGTAAATATAATACATCTGAAAGTCAGCTATGGCCGAGTCTCATTATTTTCCACTTTTCACTCTTGTCATTAACACTACTGTATGCTAGCGACTACCTACAATATAAACGTTTGGGTAAGATAACGACTTTTTCATGCGAAGAGTGAGGTGCCATCTGTAAAGATAATACATCTGAAAGTCAACTATGGCCAAGTCACATTATTTTCCACTTTCCACCCTTGTCATTAATACTACTGTATGCTAGCGACTACCTACAATACAAACGTTTGGGTAAGATAATAACTTTTTCATGTGAAGAGTGAGGTGATATTTGTAAATATAATACATCTGAAAGTCAACTATGGTTGAGTCTCATTATTTTCCACTTTTCACCCTTGTCATTAACACTATTGTATGCTAGCGACTACCGACAATACAAATGTTCCAATTTATTTCACTATAAGTAATATTTCCTCCTTGATTTGACTAGAGCAGCTCAATCGGAGAAGGCATGGCAGTGCTTTATGACCCATTCTCACTCCATTTTATAGGTTATTTACTCATAGATTTGCCATCCTTCACCCATCTCTATTTTGTGAGGAGATTAAGCTCCTAAAGGAATGGAGCCTTTTATTTGGCAGAGTCCTTTTCTTTTTGACCTGTATGTGTAGCTAACAAGTGTCATCCATATGTTGGCATATTTTAATGTTCATTTGTGTCATGTGCATTGAGAACCACGTATGAGGCATCCTTGTGGAGTCGATACAATAGTCTTTTGGATTTAATGGTCTTGGATCATCATATTAGACCACACATTGCATTATCATTTGAGCTTATTGAATTTGTAGGGTTGATGGCACTAGATCAATGTTGCAAATATCTTTGATTTCTCTCAATATTTTCGAGTTTTTTAGGTTGCTATTATTTTTGATATTGTTCAAGTTTTTTAGGTCCAAGTTAATGTTCACTAATAGTTTCCTAAAGTGTCCAATATATTCCTCAAAATCTCTGATAAATTTCTTTATGGATCCTCAACAACATATTCCCCAAAACGATATTCGGAACATGGCATGAGATAACATTTCTTGTCTTCTTATGCATTGTTCTTATGGGTTAAGATTTTGATTTGGATTCATAACTAATGTGCATAAACTCATAGCATTTAAACATGTTATCAAAGTGGGACAATCCTTCATGTAGTGATTTGTGATTGTTGAAGAATGTGCGCGAATTAATAATACTTAAGCAAAATTGATACGTGATTAAGAAGCGTTAATGAGAAAGGGCACTATGTAACCCTAGAATGGTTCATGATTTGACTTGACTTGAAAGGGTTGGCACACAAAATCGGTGAAGGGAGGGATCGGGAGAACACTAAGGAATTGTTCGGAAATTATGCTTGAATTAGAGATTTATCCTTCTCACTATTAAGATGACCCTCTACTATTTAGCTCAAGTCATGAAAACTATGTTGGAATTTCAATGTTTAACTCGTTAGAAATTCTTCTTGTACTATTTGGTTTATTTCTTCCTACTTGTTTAATTACTTAACAAGTAATTTACCATGTAAATACTGAAAATAAACATAAGTACAATATCAACATCTACAGATCATCAACTGAAAGAAAACAAGCACACAAGTGACACCGTTATTTTTGGACCATTGTCCCCGAAAAAAACCCAATGCGGGAAAATCGGTGCAGCTATTCAGAGGGTTTTATTATTATGCAGTTTTTAGAATACAACCAGGGTGCCAAAAATGACTTACCAAATAGAGAATGCCCTCGGCAGTAGTACCTTTCCTCGGAGACAGATATTCCGGCTGAATAATCACCGGATGAACGATCCCACAACAACAATTGCAACTCCCACTGCTCCACGTCACTCTAATAGGGACTGCGTCACCCTATCCGGCTCACCAGCACCTACTCTATCCCACGAAATCCTTCCAGTGCTGCCTCTTGGCCTTGCGTCAGCTCTGCTAGCATCTGCATCAGCTTCTAGAGCTTTTGGAGCTTCTGCGTCAGCCCCTAGACCCTTTGCGTTTCACACGCTGGCCTCTCCTGGCTCTACGCAGCTCTTGGTTGCCTCTGCGTAGCACCTGGCTGCCTCTGTGTAGCACCCAGCTGCGTCTATGTCAACCTCTCTGGGCTTTGCGCTATCTCTCTCGTACCAACTCTGCCTCTTTGCTTTGTATTCACTGCCCTTCGTTGCTGATCACTGATTCTATCTCTCTTAGCAAACCTCGCTCTAGAATAGAATGACTGATCACTCTGGTGTGTTCTGCAACTGACCCTTAAGCCTCCTCTTATACTTTTCTCACTGGTCCATCAACGGCCGAGATTAAATCTCTAATCAACGGCTAAGATTAGATTTGGCTTGATCCATGACTTTTGGAACATTCTAACCCAGTCTTATATTAATACCCATTAATATTTTATTTTTCCCAAGTTTAGACTTAGGAACTCCATTAAAAATATTAATTATTTTAATATCTCCCAAACTGGTTAGAATCTGCCCAAACCATTTTTGGGTCTTGGAGATCTCATGTGCTTTAGCATCTCCACCAATTTTCATGGCTAGAGCACATCCGATGTTACCCCAAATCAACAAGCTAAGAGCAATTGCTTGTTCTATAGCATGCCTTTACACTTGAAAACGATGAAGCTAGGATCGTCTGAGTATTGCAATTCGGGGAAAATGGAATTAAATTCAAGTTTTACTCTCCACTTATAAGTTAAAATACCATCTTCCTATTATTTCGTTATCACCTTCCTAATACTAGGAAGAGATATTAAAATATCTTGGATCTTTTAGTACAATGTCATGTCGGACCAAGGTTGTAGATCCTCCCCTTTCGACCTCTTAAAGGTAGATGATGATAAATTAGATTGAACATGGCAACTTATCTTGTACTCATGATATTATTACCTTAGCACATTCAACTTTGCATCAAGAAGATCTACTAGCAAGACCCTTTCACATTACTAGTATTGAATGTGTGAAATCCCACAAACAATTTGGGTGATTGACATCAATGTCATTTCAACAAAACATGGCAAATGAAGGATACATCTCTAAGGTGTAGTAGGGAATTTTAATATCCCTCTTGGAGACATTACACTTGGGATGCAATTTTTGAGTTAGGGTTTTCATTAAACACACGAAATAATTGTATTTCATAACTATGTTGCAGTATTCATCAATTTATAAAACAGTGAGGATCTTTATTGAATACACAAGTAGTATAATAAAGAACTCAAACAACAGTTGATTCCACAAACAACCACTATACGTCGGGCTAATTCAACAAGCAAACAATAGACTTACAAAGATCAATAGTCTCACCATAGGGACATCAACACAAACTATTAGTTTTTGGCAGCATCGGATGTGCTCTAGCCATGAAAATTGGTGGAGAGGCTAAGGCACATGAGTTCTAAAGAACCCATAAACCGTTTGGTGAAATTCTACCTGGATTGTATTTTATTAATGTAAAATTTCTGTTTTCCCACCCCGGTTTTCAGTTTCTCCTTATTTCTCACATGTAGTTAAATGCACTTTCCCATAACCATACATTCAACAAGCTGAAAAAAATAAATTTGCTGAAAACACAAATTCTGGAAATTTTACAGAAT
>APFE031084498.1:2290-21494 GCA_000404065.3 Pinus taeda | reverse complement strand
AAAATATTAATGGGTATTAATCAAAATATGGGTGAGAATGATCTAGAAGGTGGATCAAGTCATGTTTTAATTTTAGCCGTTGATTAGAGACTTAATCTTGGCCGTTGACGTCTCAATGAGAAAAGTATAAGAAGGAGGCTTGGGGTTCATTTAGAAACACACATGGAGAGAATGAATTGATCTGGAGTTCGATTTCTGTGGCTAGGAAGCTGAGAAATTCAAACTAGGTGATCAGTTGCAGCAGAAGGGCAGGGATAGTTCGAGAGTATTGACAGAGAGGTGAAGAGAAGCTTGTGGAGGTAGCGCAACAGCCAGGAGCATTGACGCTAGGCCAATTTGGGCCCACGCAGGCTTGACATAGAGCCAGAAGGGCCAGTGCAGAAGTAGAAAGCTGCCATCCACGCAGAAAGCCGGAACTGCCGGAACAACTGAGAAAGTTGACGCAGTGGGAAAAAGAGGTAGCGCAGGGCTGACATAGAGCCTGAAACGTTGACGTAGGGCTAGTGCAGAGATAGCTGGGGTTAGCCAATTTTGCTGTTGGATCAGCCAGAATCTGCCGAGTGAAGTGAGGTAAAACTCACTCAGATTTTCCGCCATTGTATATTCTCTGTCACTGGTTTGTCGGGAGGGCAACCAACATTGTATTCAGAACTACTGCTTAATAATAGAAAACCCTCAAAGCTGCTGCACCGATTTTCCGTATTGGGTTTTTCCGGGGACTATTTTGTCCAAAATAATTGTGTCTTATGTATCTTGTTCTTTGCTCAATTTTCTGTTTCATGTAATCAAATATTAAAGTAGTTTAGGCTGTAGAAGTAATTTGCTTCAATATTCAGAGAATAACTTGATAATGTATATTAAAATCAAGTAGGTGAAGTAGATTTAGATTTGCTGCAGTAGGGCTTCCTTAAGGATTAGGAATTTTCACACAAACATGGTTCCAGGCTTACAAACTATAGTCGTCGCCCTTGTTGCCACAAAATCACATCAATAGGCCTTGCTGCTGCCTTGCACCCTTATTCACCCTTGTTGCTTCAATCCCTAGTTGGCCAACACCTTGAATTTACCCTTAAGCCCTCCTTGTCTCCTAAACATGTCTCTTTAGGCCACTTGCTGCCTCATAAAATGTCTTCTTGGCCTTTCGCTGCCCTAGAAAGTGTAGGTTTTAACCCCGTACAGAAAATTACCTGCATACGAATTTTAAATCATAGGGAAAATAAAAATGCGAGAGCATAACACATAAAACACATATACACAGAGATTTCCCACTGGATCCCAAAACCGGGACTACCAGCTTGACTTTTCATTTGTTCCTTTCAATGTTACAATACATATTTATACATGCCGAAGCATCCAATACCATGGACCGAAAACCATCGCGTCCAAAACCATGGACCGAAAACCATAGGTAGGTTCGCCCCCCTTGTGACCCCCCCGCTGCGCAATCGGCGCAACGAAGGGGGGGCGAAGCCCCCCTCTAAACCCCCAGTTCACTACGTAGGTTAGTTGTGGAAAGAATATAATACAACCCAACAGAAAGTTATGTCTCAGCCCTCCGCTACCTGAGGAAGATATATAACAGCCCTTTGTTGCCTCAAAAAGGTAAATACTAGCTCTCCACTACCTTAGGAAGATATATACCAGCCCTTTGCCACTTCAGAAAGGTAAATACCAGCCCTTCGCTTCTTCAGGAAGATAGACTCCATCCCTTTGTTACCTCAGAAGGGTAGATTCCAGCCTTTCGCTGCCTTAGGAAGGTAGTTACTAGCCGTTTGTTGCTCAGAAAGATAGATCTCAGACATAATTCAGTCTTCTAGCAAGGAAAAGTGGAAAGATTGAATAGGGGTGGATTTTTTCACCGCTGAACCAATCAGAAAAAAGGCGTCTTAAACCCTCCAAGAGCCTCATCCCAAAATCGAAAGCGAATTAGAATCTATGATGATCATAATGTTAATTTTTTTGAAACTATTCAACTACTTAGATGAATTACTGAAAACAAGGCAACTTAATACTGAAACCAAATTTACTTTCACCAAGATATATAGTTTCTTAACAAATTATAAGCAACGGAAAAAACACTAGAGGTAAAAACACATTCACACAAATTGACATGCTTGTTTACCCAGGAAACCCAAAAGGGAAAACCCGCTTTCTTTGTTGTGGTATTTTATTTATTGTTCTTGAGAAAATGGATCTATTACAATTCATGCTGCTCTTTGTAGCCAACAATTTGTCTCTGAGAACTCAATTGTTCTCCGACTGAATAGCTTTGACTTGCCCTGAGAATCCCTGTTCTTGTGCTCCACAATCCTGATGTACATCAGGCCCCTATTTCCTAGTGCATTAGGCCCCCTATTTCTAAGCGCACTATAGGCCTCTATTTCTTAGCACACTTGTGCTCCTAAATCTTAGTGCACAAGCTCCTCAATTCTGCATACACACCAAAGAATGATCTCACAAACTTGATTATCTTGTGCCTTCATCCTCCTCTTTATAGATAGAATTCGAGCATGCAAGAAGGCCTAGTTCAATTTAGAAGTTCGAGTTGTGATTGGAGTTAACTAAGAGTTCTAATTGTTCTCTTTCCAATCGAGACTGGAGTCTTAACTCATTCTCTCTCCAATCAACATTGAAGACTTAACTTGTTCTAACTGAACTTGTACTGCCACCTCGTCCGGTAGTCAAACTGAAGAAGACTTTAATGAACTGAAGCTCCAACACTACGCATGCAACCTTAATGACCATTCTAGTAAACTGGAAATAAAATCTCTATAACTGAAGTCTATCTTGTTGAAAAATGTGTAACTAGGCTCGGTCTTCATAAGTATGAAATGTTTTTTTTTTTGTAAATTATAAAATGAAAAGAAATTATTATTATTATTGGAGCATGGGTTTCATGCTCAAGTCCTTTTATTTTATAGGTCAAGCACCCATTGAGTGCTTCTAGGGTTTGTCCCAGGTCTAGAAGTCAAAAGAGTCATTGTCATATATTGAAGATCCCATTGGGCACATTGTAATTTGTAAATAAAAAATATTTTTGTCTTTAAAGTGTCAGAATACCCTCCAAGATCAAGTCGGCCTAATTGAAGAGCCACGTCTACCCCTTGAAGAAGCCTATATAAGGAGAAGAATGCGTCCTCGAAAGATTCACTGACTCGTCTCTCATTCTATGCGAAGAAGAGGATGAAGAAGAGGTCGAAGAAGAAGGACAAAGAAGAGGTCGAAGAAGGACGAAGTGTTTTGGACTAGTTCTCTCTCTCTCACGTGCTAGAGGAAGCTAGGGTTTCTGCGCAAAGGTCTCATCTAGTTTGATCTTGGAACGAAGGAAGGGAAGAATGCAAGCGAAGGCTACTAAGGGTATCTCTCTAGCCCTAAGTCACAAGGAAAGGCAAGCGAAGGACATAAGAAGGCTCTAGGAAGAAGATTGAAGTTCACATGTGTGGCAACAATAGTTGCTGAGGAGTTGAAATTTCAGATTTGCAGTAGAAGGTCGAAGTTCTTGTAACAGAAGGCTGGGTTCGTGCAATTGGAAGAGATTTACTTAGGTTTGGCAAGTACAAAGTTTGCACATTATCTCAAGAGGTTGATCTTGATCTTGGAGGGTATTGGTCTGAGTCATTAGGTCATGGTATTTGTCAATTGAAAGATCTATAAGAATAGAAGAGATCTAAGGGTTTTCCCCGCAAGAGGAGGGGTTTTGGCCCTGGCTTGGAGCCTATACACTGTGTCACTGTCCTTATTGTTTTGGTAGTTGTTTGATGTTCTCACATTATAATAATCAAGATCAAAGCTAATAAGTAAAAAGATAACACAAACAATTATCAAGTTGAAGAGAATTAACATATTCATTGCCCTGTTGAATTCTCAACATGGTATCAGAGCTAAGGTTAGCAAAGGGCATCATGAAGATCTCCTCTATAGTGAAGAAGTTCATCAAGAATCGTTCCAAGATAGCAAGCCATCTCAAGAAAGGTATCAAGAAAGCATGGAGGTTCTTATTTTCTTCAAAGAAGGTATCAATTAAGGAAAAGGATGAAGGTCTCCTCTCGGCTCTCTCTAGCACATTCCAAGATGAAAGCATTTGGGTAATTGATAGCGGTGCATCAAGACACATGACTGGCCATCCCAAACAATTGAAGACCTTATCCAAAGGTAAATCTACTTATTCAATGAAAATTGGAGATAACAAGAGCTATCCCGCAAGGGGTATTGGATCAACCTTTATAAAGCTGGAGAATGGAAGCAACATCCACCTCAACAACATTCTATTTGTTCCAGGTTTGCATAAAAACTTACTTTCCATTTCAAGCTTAGAAGATAAGGGTGATAATGTAGCTTTCATTGATGGAAAGGTTGTTGTATGGAGTAAAGATTCAAGTATAGAACAAGCTAAAGTCATTGGCATTCGAGAAGGAAGACTTTACAGACTGATATCTCCTTTGGCCCAAGCCCTGTTCACGTTGAAATTAGTCCATGTGAACTTTGGCATAGAAGATTTGGTCATCTACTTTTCATAATCCTTCCAACTCTAAGCTCCATAGTAGATGGAATACCTGAACTGAAAGAAGATCATGAAGGAGTATGTAAGGGATGTGCATTGGGTAAGAATACCAAGAGACTATTTGGAAGCAGTGCTTTACGGTCAAAAGAAATCTTGGATCTCATTTACGCTGATGTATGTGGCCCTATGATTCCTAAATCACTTGGAGGTCATCTATATCATGTCACATTTATAGATGATCATTCAAGAAAGACTCGGGTTTACTTAATGAAAACCAAGGATGAAGTTATTACAAAATTTCAAGAATTCAAAGCTGAAGTGGAGAACCTTACAGAAAGAAGAATCAAGATACTAAGATCTGATAATGGAGGAGAATATACATCCAAGGAGATTATAGCATTTTGTAAGTAGTCTAGGATTAAGAGGGAGCTGATAGTCCCATATAATCTCGAGCAAAATGGAGTTGCAGAACGGAAGAATAGATCAATTGAAGAAATTGTAAAAGCAATGTTACACGATCAAGATCTACCTAAGTTTTTTGTGGGGTGAAGCCACGAAGACAACTGTTTACATTCAGAATCAAAGTCCCCACAGGTCCCTAGACAACAAAACTCCGAAGGAAGTGTTCACTGCAAGGAAGCCATTTGTAGATCATCTCTAGATCTTTGTGTGTCCTGTATATATCCATATACCAAAGGACAAAAGAAAGAAGTTGGATCCATAAGCCATGAAGGGAACATTTGTTGGGTACAACTCATCTAAGGCCTATAGGATGTACATAAAAGAAGGACATCACATAGAAGTCAGTCGAGATGTCATATTTGATGAAAGTATAGCATTCAAGAAGTCAAAGGAACTTCCTGTAGACTCTGATGATGAAGAAATTCCGGTATTTAAGGAAGAAGTTGACACCATGAAGAAGAAGGTCCTAGTGAACCTATTCAACCCGTGGTCATCCCAAAAACAAGGAAAATACCTAATTGGTTGAAATCTACACTACTTGATGCAGAAGGTTGTGGGGCAGCGAAAAGCTCATTTAAAGAAAGAAAGAAACCCAAAATATATTCTGGGTATGCTGCATACATGACAAAATTAATAGAAGCAGAACCATCCACCTTTGAAGAGGCTGTCAATCATCAGTAATGGAAAGATGCCATGAATGAAGAGTATCAATCTATAATGAATGATTGAGTGTGGGAGGTCGTACCTAGGCTCGAAGAAAAATCTGTGGTAACTTCCAAGTGGATCTATAAGATCAAACATGCGGCAGATGAAAGTATAGATAAGGCAAGATTTGTGGCTAGGGGTTTCTTTCAACAAGAAGGCATCAACTACGAAGAGACATTTGCTCCAACAACAAGATATATAGCGATTTGTTCATTAGTCTCTCTGGCAGCATCGATGGGTTGGAACATCCATCAAATGGATGTCAATACTGCATTTCTAAATGTCACAATAGATGAACAAGTCTATATAGAGCAACGCTTAGGATTTGAAGTTAAATACAGGAAGGCATATGTTTTTAGATTGAAGAAAGCATTATATGGCCTCAAGCAAGCACTAAGGGCATGGTATGCTAGAATGGATGCATTTCTACAAAGAATAGGCTTCACAAAAAGTTTTGTTGATCCGAACCTTTATATGAAGGTTGTAGATAGAGAACTTGTAATCATTCTTCTGTATGTAGATGATCTTTTCTTGACAGGTGTAGAAGTTCGAATTGAAGAATGTAAGAAACAACTAACAACAAAATTTGACATGAAGGATCTAGGGCTGATGCATTACTATTTGGGACTGGAAGTCTGACAAGGACCTGATGAAGTTTATTTAGGTTAAGAAAAGCACGTGATCAAGATATTGAAGAGGTTTGACACGATGGACTGCAAACCTATGACCACTTCGATGATCACAAACTTGAAGAGATTAAGGAGTTCCAAATCAAGCCCTATGGATCCCTCCAAGTATAGACAACTAATTGGTTCACTGATTTACTTGGTGAATACTCGACCAAACATGTTTTGAAGTAAATATTCTCAGTCAGTTCCAAGTGGAGCCAAGGCATGATCATTGGATAGCAGCAAAGCATATTCTGAGATATCTACGAGGAATCATTCATTACTGCCTGAAGTATGACAAAAGAAATAATGTCCACTTGATGGGATATACAGATTCCGACTGGGGAGGCAATGAACAAGATGGAAGGAGCACTACTGGAGGATGTTTCAGTTTGGGATCCTCCATGATCTCATGGATGAGCCGAAAACAGGACAAAGTTGCGTTGAGTAGTGCTGAGGTTGAATATGTTGTAGCCTGTGAAGTAAGAAGAGAAGCAGTCTGGTTGAGGACGCTGCTATCCGACCTATTTGAACGGCTGATGAACCCTACAATGATACTTTGTGATAACACTAGTTGTATACGTTTGTCTGAAGACCCAATATTTCATGGAAAGACAAAGCATATAAACAACAAGTATCACTATATTCGAGGGCTGGTACAAAATGGTGTGTTGCAGCTACAATATATCTCCATTGATGAGCAGGTAGCTCACATTTTGACAAAGCTTCTTCCTAACAAGAAGCTTGTGTACTTGAGAGACAAGCTTGGCTTGGTTGATATATCCTCCTTAATTGAGAGGGAGAGATAGACACTACATTCTTGTCATCATTTGGGAAGAAAGAATGGAGGATTGGGTAACCATCTGGCATTCGATACTCTTTGAGGATGTGGTAGGGCATCCAAGACAAGAGTAGTCGTGGACTGATATTCTTTGAGGACTGATTATCCAAGATAAGAGTAGTCCAAAGAAGGTCATACTTGGTGAACACCCAAGTGGAGTATGTACCTTGAGAGACAATGATATGGTGTCTATAAAGCATTGGTCTCACCAACATTGTGCTTTGATCTTGTGGAGAGATAGAGCTGTTAGTCAAGGCCTTGCTATGTGACAACGCTGGTTAACATGATGCTAGATAGATGGGTTACCAATCATACTCTTTTTATGAGATCTCTTCAGATTGAGAATGACCATGTACCTCTTATGAATACGTCCCTAGTTAAGAGGGAGTGTTGAAAAATGTCTAACTAGGTTTGGTCTTCATAAGTATGAAATGTATTTTTTGTAAATTATAAAATGAAAAGAAATTATTATTATTATTGGAGCATGGGTTTCATGCTTAAGTTTTTTTATTTTATAGGTCAAGCACCCATTGAGTGCTTCTAGGGTTTGTCCTAGGTCTAGAAGTCAAAAGAGTCATTGTCATATATTGAAGACCCCATTGGGCACATTGTAACTTGTAAAGAAAAAATATTTTTGTCTTTAAAGTGTTAGAATACCCTCCAAGATCAAGTCGGCCTAGAAATTGTCAAGTCGACCTAATTGAAGAGCCACATCTACCCCTTGAAGAAGCCTATATAATGAGAAGAACTCGTCCTTCAAAGACTCACTCATCTCTCATTTTATGCGAAGAAGAGGAAAAAGAAGAGGTCGAAGAAGGACAAATTGTTTTGGGTTAGTTCTCTCTCTCTCTCACGTGTTAGAGGAATCTAGGGTTTCTGCGGAAGGGTCTCGTCTAGTTCGATCTTAGAACGAAGGAAGGGATGAAGGCAAGCGAAGCCTACTAAGGGTATCTCTTTAGCCCTAAGTCACAAGGAAAGGCAAGCGAAGGACATAAGAAGGCTCTAGGAAGAAGATCGAAGTTCCCACATGTGGCAGCGGTAGTTGCAACAGTTGTTGGGGAGTCGAAATTTCAGATTTGCAGTAGGAGGTCGAAGTTCTTGCAGCAGGGGTTGGTGCAATTGGAAGAGATTTACCTAGGTTTGGCAAGTACAAAGTTTGCACATTATCTCAAGAGGCTGATCTTGATCTTGGAAGGTATTGGTTTGAGTCATTAGGTCATGGTATTCGTCAATTGAAAGATCTATAAAAAGAGGAGATTTAAGGGTTTTCCCCTCAAGAGGAGGGGTTTTGGCCTCGACTTGCAGCTTATGCATTGTGTCACTGTTCTTATTGTTTTGGTAGCTATTTAATGTTCTCACATTATAATAATCAGGATCAAAGCTAATAAGTAAAAGGATAACACAAACATTTATCAAGTTGAAGAGAATTAACATATTCATTGCCCTGTTGAATTCTCAACATATCTCATGAACTCACACTCATGCTAGAGAAAGACAAACTTGTGGCCTTCACTGGCTAAGGCACAAGCTAGAAGACCTTCCATCACTATATTTTCAACACTCCCTCTTAGTGAGGAAGGGATTCTGTACAACTCCCACTTATCTCTGAAATAGACAAAATTGGCTCTTTCCAATGCCTTGGTCAAGATATCTGTTGTCTGCTCCTCTATTGGAATGTACGATAGCTACACTATCCCTTTCTGCACATAGTCCCCGAGATGATGATACCTGATCTTGATATGCTTGGAGCAATCAAGAAACACTGGATTCTTAGAGAGCTTAATGCAACTCTGATTGTCACAGTGTATCACAGTGGGCTCCATCCTTTGCTTGAAAAGGACCACAAGCAACTTCGTCATCCAGATAGCTTCACACGTTGCCAAATTGGTAGCCATGTACTCGATCTCTGCTGAATTGAGTGCAACTGATGTTTGCTTCTTGCTGAACTAGGAAACAACTGCTGACCCAATGTTGAAGATGCAACCTGAAGTACTCTTCCGATCTATGGAGCTCCCTACCCAATTTGCATCTGTGAAGCCCTCAAGCCTCACTTCATCAACCTATCTGTACCATAATCCATAATCTGTTGTGCCTCTTGGATATCTCAAAACATGCTTCACAATGACTCAATGAAATTTTGTTGGCTCCATCATGAACTAGCTCAATTGATTCATTGCAAAATATATGTCAGGTTGTGTGTTGACTAAGTACATCAATGACTCAATAAATTGCTTGTACAATGTAGCATTTACTCACTCTGCTATGCTAACATCCACCTTCCTCTAGTTTGTGACTAGAGGTGTGATCATGGGCCTGCAATCCTACATATGAAACCTTATGAGGATCTCTATAGCGTATTTCCCTTGCCCCAAGAAGATTTCCCCATCACCTTGCCATACCGGTAGCCCAAGGAAATAGTGCATAGGTCCTATATCCTTCATCTCAAACTCCCTTGCAAGATCTGCCTTGCAATCCTGGATCAAGCTATTTGCTCCAGTCAATATAAGATCGTCAACATAGAGCCCTAGAATGAGCAGAAGCCCTCCAACCATGATGTAGTATAGGTTGGCATCCGCCTCACTCTTAATGAAGCCCAATCCCTAAAGGTAGCTATCAATGTGAGTATATACTATACCATGCTCTCGGAGCTTGATTGAGCCCATAAAGGGCTCACTTCAGCAAGCAAACATGAGTGTCTTTGTTGAAGGTCTTTCACTGCTCCATATAAATCTCCTCCTCAACCACCCCGTTGAGGAATGTTGGCTTCACGTCCATTTGGTGGATCTTCCACCCCATTTGAGTTGCAAGTGCTAGAATCGTTCTGATGGATGAATAACATGCCACTGGAGTGAATGTCTCATCATAGTCGATGCCCTCAACCTGCGAGAAGCCCCTGGCCACAAACCTGGCCTTGTACTTTTCCACACTCCCATCTGCTCCATGCTTCACCTTGTACATCCAACATGAGCCTACTATTGATTTTCGCTCTGGCTGTGGCACAATCTCCCAGACATCATTCTCTCGTTGAGGATTGTTGGCTTCACGTCCATTTGGTGGATCTTCCACCCCATTTGAGTTGCAAGTGCTAGAATCATTCTGATGGATGAATAACATTGCACTAGAGTGAATGTCTCATCATAGTCGATGCCCTTAACCTGCGAGAAGCCCCTGGCCACAAACCTGGCCTTGTACTTCTCCACACTCCCATTTGCTCCATGCTTCACCTTGTACATCCAACGTGAGCCTACTATTGATTTTTGCTCTGGCTGTGGCACAATCTCCCAGACATTGTTCTTCATGATGGAGGAATATTCCTCCACCATGGCATCCCGCCAAACTTGCTGAGAGGCTGCTTCCTCATAACAAGAGGGATTTGTGTCCAACAACTTAGTCATCAACGCCATATACCCTGTGTACCTTTGTGGCTGCTTGCTCTGCTTGAACATTAGGAGTCTCAACTTGCTCATGGGCCTCTTGAATTAACCTCTCGGCCCACTTGGCTTTCTACTTCCCTGTGTTGGGAGTCACTAACTGAGTGGCTACCTCCACTCGTCCTGGTCTCTCCTCCTCATCCTGTAATGACTCATGGTCATCTTGTTATGCAACCCACTTGCCTCCTAGATGAGACTCAATTTGTGATACTGCTTGAGGCTTCTGCTTGGGAGCGAGTAACTCCTCCTTAGGTTCTCCAACCTGCTCTTGCTCTAACGATGCCCTCAGAGCTTTTTCCTCCTCAAACCTCACGTCCTTCCTGATAACTACCTTCTTGAGTGATGGTATGTACACCTTATATGCTTGAGATGTCTCACTGTAACCCACAAAAATTCCCTTTTCAACTTTGGGCTCCAACTTCTTCTTGCTCTCTTTGGACACATGGCAGTAAACTTTTGTGCCAAAGATGCAAAAGTAAGAAACTTCAGGCTTCTTGCCTGTGAAAGCCTCCTCTAGTGTAACTCGTCCAAGCACTCCGTGTGGACTCCCGTTTTGTAGAAATATTGCTGTGTTGCATACCTCTGTCCACAAGAACGTAGGTAGTCCTTGGTCATGTAGCATGGCCTTGGCCGCTCCAACTATGTTGCGGTTCTTCCTCTCAGCCACCCCATTCTGCTTAGGGTTATGGAGTGTTTTCAACTCTCTCCAAATGCCTTCCTTGGCGCACACGTCCCTGAAAGCATTGGAGACATATTTCTCGCCATTGTCACTCCTCAATGCTTTGATCTTCTTCTCAGTCTAGTTTTCTACCAAGGCCTTAAACTCCATGAACTTGGAGAAGATCTCCTCCTTTTTCATAAAGAAGATCCATGTCTTCTGAGAATAATTATCTATGAAAGTAACATAGTACATGTGTTTCATGAGATATGGAGAAGAGAAGGGCCCACATATGTTTGAATGTATCAGCTCCAAAATCCCTTCGGCTATGTTGTCTCAGCTCTGAAAAGATGACTTGGAAACTTGCCAAATGTGCACACCTTGCACACGTCATGCTGGTCAAATACGCCTTGCGGGAGTCTTATGGCTATCTGTTGAAGGATCTTTAGCGCCCCATGTGTATTTGCCAAAGTTCTCCCACGTCTCTGCTTTGCGCACTTCCTGCCTTGCTGCTCAAGGTTGCACGTCTCTCCACCTGCAACCTGTAGAGATTCTTCATCCTCACACCAGTCTGCTTCACTGATCTAGAAGCTAAGTGCTTGAGGTAAGCCTTACCTCTACTGAAGATGACATCATGGCCCTCGTCCTCTATGGTAGCCACTGAAACAAGGTTCTTCGTAAGTCCTGGAACATAGAGGATATCTCTGAGATGGAGAGAGCTCCCAGACTCCCTCTCAAAGCTGACAGTTTCAACTGCCGTAGTCAAGTACTTGCCATCATCTCTTAGCTCAATGTGAAACTTCATGTCCTTTTCCTTTAGCTGGCTGAAATACTCCTTCTTCTCGGTCATGTGGAAGGATGTTCCATAATGAATGTACCATATACTACTGCCCACTGAGCTTGCCATGCAAGCTATCAATGAGCAGTCTTTCTCGAACTGAGAAGAAAACTCATCTACCTCAGCTGATGCAACCGCATGATACTTACTGGACCCCTTCTTCCAATTAGGACACTTAGTAGCATAATGGCCGAACTGTTGGCAATGGAAGCACTTGATCTTGCTAAGATCTTTCTTCTTCTTCTCACCCTTCTGATTGGACTTGACCTTTCCTTGGTCCTTCTTGCCCTTGGCTTTGCTACCTTTGTGTTAATTTTATGTATGTTCTATGCTTAGAGTAAATTTACTTCAATTTCCCATATTAGCTCAATATCAATTTCAGATTAGCAATCACATTTAGCATGATAGTAAAATGTAGATAGAACATAAACATAAATCACAGAAGAGAAGCCAAGACAAGAGGACACAAGATGTGGTGCCAGCCAGGGACAAACCCAAATGTGGGGAAACCCTTGATCAATTCTTCTTATGTTCTTCAATAGTTCAACAGAGAGAGAGATAGTACATATACATCAGAAGTCAACATTTTGACTTGTCAAAAATAAGAGTAGAGATCTTCTCTAAGAAGATGACATATGAGGTAGCAGATTTGAACTCAGGTGATTCCATCACTGTGCTTCATCATCACTATGTTGCACTATGTTGCACTTTGCTGCATTATTCATGCTGCACTTTGCTGCACCATTCGTGCTGCACCATTCGTGCTGCACCTTCATCGTCACTATGCTGCACCATGCTGCACTTTGCTGCACCATTCATGCTGCACTTTGCTGCACCATTCATGCTGCACTTTCATCATCACTATGCTGCACTTTCATGCTGCACCACTCATGTTGCACTTTCATCATCACTATGTTGCACCATTCTTTTTCTTTATAGACAGAGATGTGACCTATAAAACAGATCCATGACTACTCATCCTTGTACCTAGCACTCTACAGGAATACCATGACTGCATACTTGTCATACCTTATCCACGTAATGCAAAGACTGTCATACTAAGGGTTAGGTCTCCATGAAGTTTAGACCTTATTGCAGTAACTCCATCCGAAATCTATACTTTCTTGTCCATTTGAGCATTGATTCATAGGCAGTATATCGATCTGATCTGCGTCTATATTATGTTTATGAGTTCTGGTCATGACTGCACCTATTACCCTAGCTGAGGTGTAGTCAGATCCTATCTTTCCATGCGAGACCTTGAATGTGTGCTCTCTGCCTTCCTGACTGCGACTCCCTTACCCGGGTCCTTGACTGCCTGCGGTGGCATGTGATCATGCTGCTTGCACCTAATACAAAGCCCTCCTTCCTATATGAAGCACTCCTTCCTGCACCCTATACTTGTCATCTCAGAAAATGCGATGAGGGCTTGCTTCATTGATTGCATTTGGAGGCTTCTTCATTACTGTTAGGGTAGCGTAGATGATTATTCATTAGGGCAATGTTAGAGTTTCATTAGGATAGCATTAAGGAGCTAGGGCATCTCCTCTAGGGCAACATATACTCTTGGTGACTTCTCCTTCCACCAAAACCCAAACGAGTGGAGAGGAATAGATTACAAGAGTGTGTGTAAAATGACTTGCAAGGCACCTCTATTTATAGTGCAACGTTGAGGATAGATGGGGGTAATTTGGTTGCTGGCCGACCTTGACGAATTGTCACATAACGCAAATAAATTCATATCTCCATGAATACATGTCAGAATCGGATGATCTTTAGATCAGTCCTACACCTCTCGACGAGAGGAATCCAAGAAAAATATCAGCTGACATAAATAAGAAGACCCTCATGGAGTTTGGCCCTAGTTGTCAATTTTAACACTTTGCTTGCCAGGGGAAAGTTCTCCTCGTCCTCTGTCTTTGTTGATCTTCTAACTCTTGTCCCTCTCCAGATTTCTTCTTGGACGTAGTCCAACCATAACCTTTCCCAACTGGGAATATTCTCTCTGCCACTGGCCACATCTTGGAAATTCCCCCAAGACTTATGAAGTCCTAGAAGTGCAAGACTCACAAGTTCACTGTCTGCTACAGTCTCGCCCACTCTAATGAGCTCATCTTGAACTTGGGTGAACTTGGAAAGATACATAATGGTGGGCTCTCCTTTGCCCATCCAAATATTTCTTACCTTGTCTTTCAGAGCAATCTTCCAAGCATCACTGAAACCCTGATATAGATCTAAGATGAGTTTCCAGCTCTCGTATGTTGTCTTCTTCATATGGTGATGAGGGATGATATGGTCTTTGACCCCCTCAAGAATGATCCTCTTGGTCTTGGTGTCATTCTTCTTTTGTTGGATCAACTGTTGGGCACCTTGAGGTGGAACTATTTGATTCTTCGCAAATTCTAGCACCCCATTATCTTCCTACACCATTGAGATCCACTCGCTCCATGAGTAGAAATTTGAAGCTCCCTCTAAATAGTGATATGCCCTTAGTCCTTGGAACGCCATCTTGCTATCCAAAAGCTACACTTCAAAACTCTAGCGCAAGCCTTCAACCAGAATTGCGCTCTTCACTGAATAATCAATTTGGTGCTAGTATTTATGCTAAACTCTACTATAATACCATGTAAAATTTCTTGAAACTCTACAACTACTTAGATGAATCAATGAAAACAAGGCAACTGAATACTGAAACCAAATTTACTTTCACCAAGATAGAAAATTTCTTAACAAATTATAAGCAACAAAAAAAATACCAAGATAAAAACACATTCACACAAATTGACATGCTTGTTTACCCACGAAACCCAAAAGGGAAAACCTGCTTTCTTTGTTGAGGCATTTTATTGATTGTTCTTGAGCAATTGGATCTATTATAATTCATGCTGCTTTCTGCAGCGAACTATCTATCTCTGAGAACACAATTGTTCTCCTGCTGAATAGCTTGGACTTGCCCTGAGAATCCCTAATCCTATGCTCCACAATCCTTGCGCACATCAGGCCCCTATTTCCTAGCACACTAGGTCTCCTATTTCTTAGCGCAGTAGAGGCCCCTATTTCTTAGTGCACTTGTGCTCCTAAATCTTAGTGCACAAGCTCCTCAATTCTACGTACACACATAGAGATGATCTTACAAACTTGATGTTCTTGTGCCTTCGTCCTCCTCTTTATAGATAGAATTTGAGCATGCAAGAAGGCCTAATTCAATATAGAAGTTCAAGTTGTGATTGCGAGTTAACTGAGAGTTATACTTGTTCTCTCTCCAATCAACACTGGAGTCATTACTTGTTCTCTCTCCAATCAACATTGAAGACTTAACTCGTTCTAATTGAACATGTAACTGCCACCTCGTCTTGTAGTCAATCTGGAGAAGACTCCAATGCACTGAAGCTCTGACACTACGCATGCAACCTTGATGACCACTCCAATAAACTGGAAATAAACTCACCATTATTGAAGTCTATCTCATGAACTTGCACTCATGCTAGAGAAAGACAAACTTTTGGTCTTCACTGGCTAAGGCATAAGCTAGATGACCTTCCGTCGCCATATTTTCGACACATAAGGACTCTCCACCCTTCCTTATATAGTTTCTCTTGGGGCTTTTCCCATCTAAATTCAAATTTGAGTAACTTGTAAGTTTCCCTCCATTTGCCCTAATTTAATTTTTATTATGTAATGTTACCTAAGTAACATTAAATAATAATCCCCCCTTTTTGAAATGACTATAGCCTATGGGGTTACATAGGATACTGTGTTCTTCCTTGGGCAATCAATTTGAAGAGGACATCACATAATTAACTTTCTCTATTTGATAAGGCTCTTCACAATCTCTTACATCCCTAGTAAGTGGGGAGAGGTTATTCTGTCGATCAAATTGTTGGAAGCTTGACACTTTATCTTTAGTGGTTACAGTTGGAAATAGAAAATGCCATCTTAGATAGTTGGATTAAGATGTTGGAGGATATATTAGGGCTTGACAACATCTATTGTTTGGTTAATGTAATCATAGGAGATTGCATTCATATATGCTACTTCTATGAAATGCCATCTAGTTTAGTTTCTTAATTACATATCAAGTGATTTATTGGCAACAAAATGGTTAGCAAATGTAACAGTGGTATTTGTTACATTATGGAAGGTTCATGCATTGCAATGGCCTAACTAATCAACCAAGTAATGATCGTTAGCTGGACGTATTTCCATATAAGCAATTTCAAGATAATTAACATTCGTACTCAAGCAAGACCAACAAAGCACTTTGGCAATATTGCTTACTAGGTTTTGGGTTCCGTGGTTGTTGTTGTGGTTGAATAAGCTCCCTAAACCATTGTTTTTCTTGTTTTCTTTTATTTGGATTATGTTTTATTAGAATTATGTTTATGGCATATTAGAAATATAGTAGACCAACTTTAATTGGCTGAATTTTGGCATCCTTCTTGTGTCTCCAAAATTATTCGAAGCCTATATTTCTTTGTATTCGCTTATTTTCGTAATGAAATTTTAATTTTCAATGCAACCTATGATAACTGGATTATTGAGTGGGCTTAAATTTGCGTATGCCTACAACCTTTAAACTTCTTTCTCCTACACAGAGTTAACGTTTCTATTCTTACACTATAATCTCAAGAAACATGGATTTGTAAGGCCAACTTCTTGACCTTTCAACCTACTCTCAGACAATTGCGTTGTGGGTTTTATAATATTTTTCATTGTGGTCTTGTGACCTTTGTGTTGTTGCAAAACTATTGTTATCATGATGGTGCGTTGTAGGTACTATACCCTCATTACACATGTGCAAGTTTTATAATTTATGCAACTTTATCTTCTGCTTTGTAACATGGGTTATTAGTCTCTGCTTCTTACAACTTGGAATTGCAAGTCTTTGATTGCTCCCTAAGCTTTGTCATGTTTGCAACCTTACAACTTTGGGGGGTGTAAATTGTAATCTTTTTTCATCATGTAGTTTTGGGTTGCAGCTTGGAGGTCTTTGCAAGATTATGACTTAGGATCAAGATGCAACCTTACATTGTTAGGGTTATGCTCTTGACTAACATTCAGTCTTTCTTATGATTCTACGAGAGGGGGTGTGTCTCTTTTCACCCTACAACTTTCTTGTTATCTTGCCAAGCGTTTTTTTTGTCCTCTTTACTTTGCAACTTTCATTTGATCTTTTTATTTGATCGTAGATCATGTTGTCGCTCAAATTGTACACCAAAATGCGACAATGCTCAGTGCAGGGAATGTCACTCTGATCCCAAACCTCTCTGTTTAAGCTGTCTCCCTAAAGTAGGCTAAGGGGTGTAGAAATTTCTCATTTCCCACCCCGGTTTTCAGTTTCACCTTATTTCTCCCATATAGTTAAATGCCCTTTCCCATATCCATACATTCAACAATTGAAAAAATAAATTTTGCTGAAAACACAAATTCTGGAATTTTACAGAATGCTGGAAAATGCAGAAATAAAAAATCAGCAGGTACAAATAGTCATTTAACACATTTGAACACAGTATTTTTGGTCAATGTGACCTTGGAAAAACCCCCTACAACTCTTGGGGGAAACCAGTTCGAGAGCTCTTTTTTATTTCTGAAAATGCCTTTTTTACAGTGAGAAATATTCAGCAAAAAATCAGCAAGCAAATTTACAAGTTATCTCTTTTCCCGTGCCTCACAGCAAACTGGAAATTACAGCAAACAGGACATCAATAAATGCTGTACGGCCTCCTCGATTTTCGTGCCCACTTTCAGCCTTAAATGCTGCTGTACGGACTGCAATAAATGCGCTGTACAGACCTTGATTTGCGTGCAGAAAAAACAGCAAATTGCTCATCGATTTTTGTGCAAACCACTCGATTTCTGTGCAAACCAGCTGTATGGATTTCTAGAAAATCGTGCCAAAATCAGCGTTTCACTGTGCTAAATCAGCTTTACAAATCTGCTCAGCTGCTGCCTTGGAATGTGTGCCAAGCTGCTGTCTCCTTCTCCTCCTTGTCCAGAAATCTCCCTTGCTCTCTTGCTCTCCTTCTCTCAATGCTCATGAAAGAATGGATGACCTCTTGCCTCCTTTTCCTCCTTTAAACTAATCCTAAGTGACTTTTGGGTAACCTCTAAATCCAATGGCTGAAATAGATTGAGATCTAGGGCTGAGATTAAATGCTCATTTAAATCTCACTTTTTATTTTTTAACTCACCCCACTTTAATAAAGACCCACTTAGTCATTTATTTCCAAAGTCACTTTTCCTTTCTAATTTTGCATTAACTTTATTAAAGTCGCTTTAAAATTAGACTTTAGTAACTTTATCACTTAAAGTCACTTTTAAATTAGATTTAACTTTATAAAAATTATAAAGTCACTTTAGGAGAAAAATTAAATTCTTTTGGACACTTTTCCCTAGGCCAAAGATCAAAGCCTTAGGGAACCACCTGCCCTCCGGTACCAAATTTCAACACTCCCTCTTACCGAGGAAGGTGTTCCTCACCACACCCATCTTGTCTCTGAAGTAGACACGCTTGCCCCGTGGTAAGGCTTTGGTAAGAATATCTGCAACCTGCTTATCAGTGGAAATTTACTCAAGCTTCATAGCTCCCTTCTGAACATAGTCTCTGATGAAATGATATTTGATCCCGATATGCTTTGACTTGTCATGAAACACTGGATTCTCTGTGAGTTTAATGCAACTCTGATTATCACAATAAATCACTGAAGGTCTCAACGACTGACCAAATAAGTCAAACAACATCTTGCGAAGCCAGATGGCCTCACAACTAGCTAGACTGGCTGCCATATACTCTGCTTTCGCTGAACTCAATGCTACTGACTGCTGCTTCCGGCTGAACCATGACACTACCGCTGAACCCAACCCAACACAGCACCCTGAAGTGCTCTTCCTATCAGAAGCACAACCTGCCCAATCAAAATCAGTATAACCTGCCAACCTCACTCCATCCCCCTGCCTGTAGTCCAGACCATAATCCACTGTCCCTTGCAAGTATCGCAAAATGTGTTTTGCAGCCACCCAGTGAACCTTCCTAGGCTCACACATAAACTGACTCATCGTGTTGATTGCAAAACAAATATCTGGTCTAGTGTTGACCAAAT
>APFE031084495.1:29193-57718 GCA_000404065.3 Pinus taeda | reverse complement strand
AGCTGCACAGAATCCTAACTACTTTCAAAATGAGAAAAGGGGGTCCATCAGACATTAGAGAAGTTGCATTCAAAACTTCAAAAGGAGAATACAATGAGTCAGGACATACGTTAGAAGGAGAGGAAGAATCAAACTTTGTCAAGAACCTTCAACGGGGTTCTGGAAGATTCAGAGGTAAGCTACCTTTCAAATGCTTTGCTTGTGGGAGAGTCAGTCACTATGCAGCCAAATGTCCTCATAAAGATAAGCTTGATAAAGGTAAGGAACGAGTTAAATGGAACAGAAAATAGAACATAAGTAAGAAGAGTTATTATACACATGAAGACAACGATGGACTTTCAAATAGTGATGAAGATGATGATGGTAATGATTATAGACTTTTGATGGATTTTGAAGATGATGATCTCTATGAAGAAATTTCTAAACTTAAAAAGAGTATGATTATAGATACTCTGACATTCCAACTTGCTGAAAGGGAAAAACACAATGAAAAGTTAGAATGTGAAATTGTGGGACTTAGAAAAGATATTGAGAAAACAAAAGATCTTAATCCTAGATTTGCTAAAGGATCTAAAAATTTAGATGAGATTATCAAAGTGCAGTGTTCTCCTCTAATCAAGACAGGCCTTGGATATACTAAAGAAGCATCTCAAGCACAGAAGCCATCCACCTCCAAAAGTTATCTTGATGCAGCAAGGAGAAGTGAACAGGTCAACAATTGTCAACAAAGGCATAAAGCCAATCACCAGGTAAATCAAGGTCAATCTACTTCAGGGATGAACAGAAGCTACAACCAACCACAGGTAAATCATTCTCAATTTGCCTCAAGAATGAATGTCAATGGAAACTACAATCACCTGGTTGGTAGATTTGATAATCACAGGAATTTCTTTAATGGCCAATGTTTGTCATGTCATAACTTTGGACACAAAGCTGCTCAATGTGTTGCCTAGAAGACCATCATGACTAGAGAAGCACGAAATCAAAGGAGTGTGACTGGGATCATGAAGAGGACCTACAATAACTTTTCTTCTCTTGAAAATGAAATAGAATGCTCTATTTTTAACAACTTCAGTCATGAAGATTCTGAATGCAGGACTAAGTTTCGGCAAACATCTCAGAAGGAGCAAGCTTCATTGGGTCCCAAAACATGGAGAAAGAAGGAACTGCAACTAGAAAGATGTGGTATAGCCTTATATGCAAAAGGATAGGAAAATTAGTGGTACATTGACAGTGGATGCTTGAAACATATGACAGGTGATAAAGAAAAACTTTAGTCATATAGTGCCTTAGAAAAGGAGAGAAAGGTCTCATTTGGAAATGACACCCCTGCACTCATAAAAGGTAAAGGCTCTATTCTTTTAAAATAAAAGTTCAAAGCTGGAAATGTTATGTATGTTGATGGCTTAAAGCATAATATATTGAGTGTTAATCAAATGTGTGATCAAGGAAATGAGGTAGTATTTCGATCAAATGGATGTATTGTTCGTGAGCTTGATACAAGAGAAATAGTGATCAAAGGCATAAGAACTCCAAATAATTTATACATACTCAATGGAGGACAGCAACAATGCTATCTAAGCAAAAATGATGAACATTGGCTATGGCACAGAAGATTGGGGCATCTAAGCTTCCCTCAGATAAGGAAATCATGCAAATATCAGGCTATTCACGATCTTCCTGACATCAAAATTCCAGACAATACAATATGCCAATCATTGTCAATTTGGTAAACAAACCAGAACACACTTCCCTGAGAAGGAAGGATCTGCTAGTAAGCCACTTGAACTTGTCCATACTGATTTATGTGGTCCATCAAGGGAAAAGTCACCTCGTGGAGAAAAATACTTTATATTTTTCATTGACGACTTTTCCAAGATGTGTTGGATAGGACATCTGAAGCATAAAGACGAAGATTTCGAAAAGTTCAAAGCTTTCAAAGCCTTGGTTGAAAACGAATCAGATCGTAAAATCAAATGCCTCAAGTCTGATCGAGGAGGGGAATTTACCACGGATGAATTTTTTTACTTTTGTGAAGAACATGAAATAAGAAGGGAATTCTCTACTACAAGTACTCCTTAGCAAAATGGAGTGGTAGAAATGATGAACAAAATGGTTCAACAAATGGCTCGTGCTATGCTTGATGAGTTTGGAACTCCTGCAACCTTCTGGGGTGAAGCTGCATTTGATGCCATTACTATTCTCAACAAAACAAACGTCTTGGTAAACAACACTTAAACTCCTCATGAACTTTGGTATGGTAAGACTCCTACGGTAAAATACTTCAAAGTTTTTGGAAGCAAATGTTACATCAAAAGGACTAATGAAAAGCTTGGCAAGTTTGAACCTAGAGCAGATGAAGGCATTCTCCTTGGTTACTCTTCCCAAAGTAAAGGATATAAGTGTTACAATAAAAGACTTGGAAAAATCGTTGAAAGTATTGATGTGGTGGTTGATGAAGCAGGCGACAATCCAAAGCAAATAAAAACTGAAGATTATGAAGATGAAGAGGACTATCCTTCAACATCAAATTAGACTAATGTTGAAGAAGAAACTTATGAGGCACTAGAAGAACAGATAAGAGTAGAAGAAAAGACTCCATCCAGGTATGTCTAGAAGAACCATCCAGAGGCTCAAATTTTGGGGCTGAGAGAGGCAAGTGTACAAACAAGAAGAACTATTACAGAAGCTTCAAGCTATATAGCATTTCTCTCCTCCATCAAACCATGAAATATAAGTGAAGCATGCAAAGATGAATGTTGGGTCAAGGTCATGAATGAGGAACTTGAGCAGATTGAAAAGAATAACACTCGGGAATTGGTTCCTAGACCTAATGACAAGAATATTACAGGGACCAAATGGATATTCAAAAACAAGCTGAATGAAAATGAATATGTTATTAGAAACAAGGCCAGACTTGTTTGTAAAGGGTATGCTCAACAAGAAGGTATAGACTTTGAAGAAACCTTTGCACCGGTTGCCAGACTTGAAGCCATAAGAATGTTCCTTGCTCTTTCTAGCTTTCAGAAGTTAAAAGTATATGAAATGGATGTGAAATGTGCCTTTCTAAATGGAGACTTAGAAGAAGAAGTGTATATTGAGCAACCAGATGGATTTATCCTTGGAAATGATCCAAAACTTGTATGCATACTCAGAAAGGCTCTCTATGGTCTTAAACAGGCTCCAAGGGCTTGGTATTATCGTCTGGACAAATACCTTTATCAACAAGGTTTTTCAAAAGGATCGGCAGATAGCAATCTATATATAAAAGTTGACAATGATAAATTGCTAATACTTGTTGTGTATGTTGATGATATCATCTTTGGTAGCAATGAAGAAGCCATGAGACAAAACTTTGCTTTGGTGATGCAGAAAGAATTTGAAATGTCCCTGCTTGGTGAGCTCACATACTTTCTTGGTTTGCAAGTCCAACAAAACAAAGACGGTATCTTTCTATCACAAACCAAGTACCTCAAGCAAATCTTGAAGAAATATGGCATGGAAGATTCGAAACCAGTATGTACCTCTATGGTAACAAGATGTAGCCTTAGTGCAAATGTTTAATCAGCGACAGTACATCAACCAACCTATAGATCCATGATTGGTAGTCTGCTCTATCTAACAGGTACCCGACCAGACATCATGCATGTAGTGGCAATAATTGGAAGATTCCAGGCAAATCCAAAAGAAGCACACCTTCAGGCAGTTAAAATAATTTTCAAATATCTTCAAGGAACAGAAAACTATGGCTTATGGTATCGTAGAGATACAGAGCTCACACTTCATGCATATACAAGTGCAGATTGGGTAGGAAGCGTGGATGACAGAAAGAGCACTAGTGGCGGTGCATTCTTTATGTGTTCCAGATTAATATTTTGGTTCAGCAAGAAAAAAAGTTCAATTGCATTATCTACAACTGAAGTAGAATATGTGGCTATTGCATCTTGCTGCACACAACTCCTTTGGATGACGCAAACATTACAAGACATTCAAATCACTTGTACTCCACCTATCTCCATTTTATGTGATAATACAAGTGCAATCAGTATTTCAAAGAATCCATTCATGCATTCAAAGACCAAGCACATACCAATCAAATATCATTTTCTACGGGAACAAGTGCTTGAACAAAAGGTCAAATTGGAGTATGTTCCCTCCAAGGAACAAGTTGCTGATATATTCACCAAACCACTGCCTGGGGAAACATTTGAATACCTCAAATAGAAGTTGGGAGTATTTTATGCATCATCTTGCTATTGACTCTTATCTATTTCAGATAAAAGTGATTGTACGTGAGTTTCATGAAGAGCATCCGTGTATATACGTCGGTTTCTGTGTATACAGTCGCGTATATGTTGGTTTGAAGAAAGACAATGGGCCAGACTCGGGATGAAAAGAGTCTGATATGGCTTTGATAGAGACCATCTGGAACAGGTTCGGGGGAGCATATACTTCTAATAATGCATTGTTGGCATTATCTTAGAAGATCTTGGTACAACTTCATAGTTGTTTTTGATTCAGGTGGAGAGGAAGATCATGGTTGATGGTCCAGAAGTTGCTGATGATAGTTTCTGATGACTATCATAGTCTTATCTTAGATATTTGGTCTCTATGTCATGTATTTCTTTTATTATCAAGGTCATATAACGACCTATTTTGTTTCCCCACTATGCCTTGGATGGATGATGTAATATTCTTGTTTTATCATGCATAAATTTTTGGTATATCCCCACTTGGTTGGGTGAATGAGTCAATTATGTTATATCCCCATTTAGTTGGGAGATGGATGTATGTATGAGTTTGTGGTGATAGGAAGGTCATTTATAATGTATCTTTTTACAGACACTACCTACAGTTAGGGGGAGCATGGACAGCATAGTAGAGCAGAGATTTCAGCATGTACTCTAGGGGAGCATAACCCTTTGCCCTTGATGACAAAGGGGGAGAGTGATTTGGGGTTGCCATCAAGTCCAAAGGGGGAGATTGTTGGAATTATGACACAGGCTTGGCACTATGGCACAGGTATTGTCCTTGATGGAAACTCACTCATCAAGTCACTCAGATGACACTTCAGGCTCACAGGCTCTCAGAATAAAGGAAAAGGAGGTATACGGAGTTTTCCGTCAACCAAGCCACTACATGCGGATTCACAGACCAAAATACGCGTATGCATATACATGCACTTTCATACACAGAAAAGCGCGTACAGTTTGGTTTTTGGTCCTTGGTATTTGGACCTATGGTTTTGGACCATGGTATCTTGTCTGAAGTATTGAACCCAGGTATTGGTTCTAAGTGGTTTTAGACCATGGTATTGAGTAAGGCCTAAGACTATAAAAGGGGAAGGAGATCATTAGGCAAAGGAACTCAAGGATTGAATATCTTATGAAGAACAAGATCTAGAATACTGGTCATTGGGTTATGGTGCATAGCTGGATCTGAATCAAGGAGGAACCTGAGCACTAGAAGAAGGATAAGTTCTATTGATGGGTCAAGATCTTAAGGCTTGAAGAGAAGTATATTTGTGTGATTTTGATCTTTTATATTTGGCACATGTCTTGATCTATAAATCTGATGATCTGGGTATAACTGATGTCTGAATAGTTGAAAATGATAAATGTACACAAGTTCAGCATAGCAAAGGTGCGTATACATGCTGGTTCGGTAATTCAAAACAGCATATACGCAGGTTTGCCTTAATATAGCAGCATATGCATTCAGGTTCTACTTATTGAAGTAGCGTACGTCTCATACGATATGTTTTAGCTACTTCTGTTTATTGCTGCAATGTTTTGGGTTCAAGATTGGTTTCTGGTTATTGTTACTGTATTCTAGTTACAACATTCAGAGAAGTGAGTGGTTGATTTTTTTTTTGGTTGGTGCAAAGGAGATTGGTTAATGTAGATATATTTGATGTTTGATTAATGTTATTGATGGATCCAGTCTGAAAATTTATGAAACATGGTCCCTCGAAGAAAAAAGAAGGTTGTAGCCTTCTGTAGGTCAACACCTACATACTAGTACATCAGCTAGTACAAGAGCTAAGGGGCTTGTAGCTCCCTTCCAAGAGAAGCTAGAGAACAAGAGAAAGTGGTAGCCTTTTGCAGGTAGAAGCTTGCGTACTGGTATAAGACTGCACCAGTACAAAAATATTGTAAAAATAAGTTTCTTATTAAAATAAGATAGAGATGAATTGCAGTAGGTAGTTTTCACCCACATTGGATTTCCACCTTATATCTTGTGTTCATGTGTGTGATTTCCTGTACTGTTTACTGCACTTAATTACTATTTTATGGTTCTGATACACAGATTAAGATCAGCTAACTAAATTAGAAGTCTACAAGATATACGCGGTTTTCTCTAAACACAGTTGAGTATATACGCAGATTTAATTAACAGAAGTAGCGTATATCAATTTGTTTATGGAAATGAAAAATTGTTAAATTGCTAATATTGATTCACCCCCCCCTCTCAGTATTATTTCCAACAAAAACCTCCCAATAAATGATTTCTAATATTATGTGTCATGTGGCACCACTCTCCATGCACATGGACCAATAACGTACCAGTCAGGGTCAGATTTTTGTAAGGTCCCATTCACTTCAACATTCTCCAACCATAGCCTTTTCAACTGCTGACTTCCTATCCATGTCATCTCATTTGTATGTCATCCTAGGACTTCTCTTTGCACCTCTTTTTGGTTCTTCCAGGGAAGACCTCCCAGGGAAAGTTTTCCCATGAGGACCTTCACACTAGTTCTCCTAAGATTTTCATTGGTTGGTCACTTTGACATCTCTTCCCACTCATCTTGTTGACTCATCTTGGCCCTGGATACCCAGCTATTTTGGATTTTGTACTCTTTTGTAACCTCTGGAGTCTTCCTATCAGGATTATGTGGTTTTGGAGCCTCCATCCTTGCATGGATTCAAATTTTGATCAATCACTTCATCAACTAGTGGAGAATTGGGAGAAAGATTATGGTAACCAGCTGGAATTTGTGGATAAGAAGTTGTAAGGTTTTCCAACACTTTTTAGGTTTCATCCATATAAGGAAAAATGTGAATATGATTATGCCCTTCACATAAATTATAAAGGAATTTGACTTTACCCTTTTTCCCATGGATCTTACTATCATTAGTTGAGGATTTGTCACCAGCATGATCTCCAGAAGCTGACGACAAAGGACGATGTGAGCTTGTATACCACTCTTCTAAGACCTTGACAATACCAGGAAAATATCTAAGAAGGTGATCACCCTTACAAAGCATACAATGGAATTTAACTTTGCAGGGCCGATTGGAAGTTTTCTTCATACTAGTTGCATCCGTAGCAATGATTGCTTGATTTCCCCCCTGCTTATTTGTTTTCTTCTTAGTCTTCCTTTTCTTCTTCTTCTTCTACATCTGGTTACTAACATAAAGGCTTTCACCAGACGAAGAGGAAGAAGAGGAAGAGAGCTGAACATGTGAAGAAAGTAAAGGGTCAACTTTAATATCAACTTGAGGTTTATATTGTTTAGGTGGAGGAGAAATTGGTTGAGAATCAGTTTGGACATTTGAAACCATAGGGGTTGAAAATAACCAAATTGGCAAGCCAATGGTAAATCTGTGGAGGGACAACATTTCCATCTAAGGAGAACCAATATTTCTAAAAGAGAGAAAAGGACTAGGATTCCCATTAGAGGGATTCCCACAATTGGTAGACTCTTAAAATATTGCCATTAGTCTCAACCTAAGATCCACTAAGGAGTTGTTCCACAAGGAGGAATTTGTTCTATGGTCAATTAATTAATTTTATAAATTAAAGACACAAACAAAACAAAGGGGTAACTAGGCCTAAAGGTTTACCAAGAAACCATGAACTACAATATACACCTTGGCAAACCAAGGACTTAACCCACGTTTAGGAAATATCCTTGAATGATGTGTTCGGCGTATCCCGGTATACAAGGCATCAGACTCATTTACCTATGGATGGATACCAACCTAGTGGGGACTCCCAAAATATACTCGATGGTACATTGGAGTGCAGCCCGTGATGTCTAATTCATAACCATGAGATGAGAGTGTTCCCATAGAATTATCATGCATGGAGCTCCATCTGATATACTCAAAGGTACGTGGATCGGGGAATAGGATATCACCTCTATATTTTAACAATGCAAAAACACGCCTCCAGCCTAGACCTCTAGGTGTGTCATTAAGTTTCAAATGCTCCTTAAGGTTAATTGAGATGAATTTTAGAGTTGATCTTGAATCAAGTTTTAGTTTCAAGGCTCAAGAATTGATGTCACCTGAACACACCTATGATGCAACTAATAAGATGAAAAAAAAATCTTTTCATTTTCGTTTTAATAGTGAAAGGCCTAACTAAGTAGGGGAATAAAAAATCAATCAACAATGCAACAAACAAGTGATGCAACAATCTACATATATAACTTCACTTTTCAAATCAAAATCAAAGCCCTATACGCAATGCATGATGCATAAGATTTTTCTTTTGGATTCCCCTCAATTTTCAGATGAAAACTAAGATATTTGCCTAATCATTGATAAAATAAACTATTTAGAATGATGATTGAAACACCAATTCTTTCAAGCACTCAATGATCAAACAATTTAGGTTGCTAACGACCTAATGACAAGAACAAAGGAAAATCTAAACAAATTCTTATCAAAGGCACTCAAAAACAAAATCAAACCAAATGGAGGCTTATGAGAGACCAAGACACACTCAGGGACATAAGGATGACCAACTATAACAAAGTTAATCAGAGAGAAAATCACAAAAATGAATTTTTGTTGCATCAAACTAGGATCATAGCAGGTGCTGAAAGGGCTAGGGAGCATTGCAATGCAGGTGCATAAAAGGATAGGATGCACTATAATGTAGGTGCAGAGAAGGCTAGGGTTCACTTCAATGCACTGTCTCTAGACCACAAGGAGTGGTGATCAAGGAAATCCAAGTTCAGACACAAAAAATGCAAGTAAATCGCAATAAAAGGTCTTCCTAGGTCTATTCAGTACTAAGTGAGACAGTAAAGGTATGAAGAAGACGTAAGACAAGCATAATGGACAAGGAAACCACCAAGAGAATACACCAATCCCCAGTGGAGTCACCAATTTTTCATGTGGGATTTATGATTGTAGACAAAAGTATCTCCCATAGGTTTGGTGGCTAACCTACAACAAAAGAAAGGCAAAGGACCCAATGTTTTCCTTAAAGTAAGTAGATGAAGGGAATAAACCTACTTGAAACCTTTCGTATGTTTCTCTCCTTATTTGGCTTGAATGCTCCAATCCTAGCTCCAACTACAAAAATTAGAACCTACACAAAGAGACAATACAAGCCAAGAAACTATGAGATCTATGTAGCATTATTTATCTACTTTATTTAACAGATCGACATGGTATTGAAATACATGAAATAATGATATCGCATATAGGAAAATAAGAGAAACCTTTGTATTAATATAATGAGTTACAACCATAAATAGGTGTCAATATTGTAGAAGATCTCCTTTGAGTTGTTTCCTTGTCCTTCCTTTTTCACAAAGTGTACCTCAAATCACCCCAAATGCATGAAAATCTAACTCTCTTCACAGCAGCATAAGGGTAGAATCACTCTCCAAAAACCAACCTCTTTCATATGGAAGGCTATAAATATATAGAGGAGTGGGGTAAGTTGGGAGTTCTTATCCTCTTAACAATATTGGGATTGAGATCCACTCTTGATGGGAGGATGAGATCTAAGGATAACGGATGGAAAATTGAAGGCAGGATAGGATGGGATTCGAGATTTCTATCTGGGGTAAATGACAACAACAGATCCTGGAAGCTTATAAAAATGGATGCTTTTGGATTATCTCTCTTTTCCCGAATTTCTAGAACTAATGCACATGCAAAGAGGGAAACCTATAGGTGAAGAACATAGGCCATAGTGGAGCAACTTGTAGGCGAACACAGTCCAGCAAGAGGCCAAGGAGCGTTGGTCCTAAAAATAGCTCAGATGATGCAATTTAGGGAAGAAACTCTTGGGAATGAGAGATTCATGCACAGGGATTTGTGAAATTTTGATGTAATGGGGGAATAGGATGTGAATGATCCCATTCGGAGGCTGATTGATCAGGTGAAACAAAATATCCTACGACACTCTTAATATTTTTCTTTTTATACTTTGGCAGAATAATGGTCTTTGACTTCTCTTCTTTAACTGCTTTGGATGGTTTTGACACTTCTTCCTTTCATTATTTACTACTTTTCTTATTTTTAAGTCTCCCTCTTATTATATTCACTAGAATATCTAGAAAAATTGAACCCTTTTCTAGATCAATTGTATCTAGACTCCCTTTTAATGGACTTTTTGGTGCATCGAACTAATATATTCCTTCAGTATGGATGTCCATTGTTTCTACTTTCTCATTTTTAGCCTCTCATACTGGAATTTTTTTATTACTTGCATTGTCTTCTTGAGGGTTAGGGTTTGGAGGAATCGTACTTTGTCTCCATATTTTTGGGACTATTTCTTCATCTGATACTTCAACAAAGTGATTTCTTACTAAAAAGTCTCTTCAATTATTATTTCGGGCCTTTATTTTTTCTTTCATAATAATATTGACCAATCCATGGTGATAAAGAGCTCTATTACCATTTCTTGAGTTTCTTTGCATATTAAAGGCCATCTTCCTTAAACCACTCCGCAGATAAAATGGAAAATTTAACTATTTTCTCTTTATGAAATGCATCCACAATCGAGCATGATAAAACAAAATGACCCCATATCTACCTTCACATCTGAGAAACTTTGGTAGATCAAACAACAAATTAAATTATTTCATTTTGAATACTGAGAATGGAATACCTTTTTTGAATGTTGAGCCATCCATGACTGGATTTTGTAGAAAACATTTCCATCATTCACCCTTCAATTTTTGGAATTTGGACAAGTTTTCACCAATTATTGGGAGCCATGTAGCTTCTATTAAGAAATATTTTGTCATATTCAATTTTATATCTCCAATTTCAACCTCAACTTCATCAAATTCCCTTGCAAATTCTCTTGTAACATTTGTGTCATAACTTTCAAACTTCTCAAATAATTTCAACCATCTAGCCTTCTACAATTGTTTCATGACACTTGGATAACAAGGAAAGAAGTTTACTCCCTAAAATTCATAACATATTATTACTCCCATAGTTGTAAGGAAATCTTTGCCTCAGGGTCACAATTCAACAATTGTTACAGGGGATGGTGAGAGATGGACAAAATGGTTTGATGAAACGAACAATGAGGATGATAGATTATAATGGAGAAGGACCTATAATGAAACTATATGGTGGTAGCAAAATAAGAATCCCCTATTATGTAATAATTACCTATTGATTGCTTAATAAAAATATTGATGGTTGAATTGAGGCTTATGTGATCCATAACAATTATAAGAAGAAATTTTAGCGTAAATCACATTCAAAAAATCTTTGTTGACGCGTTTCGAACCAACCAGTGTGGTTCATCGTCAGGACAAGTTGAAAAATCATATCCATCTTTGCCTGTTAAATAGTTTGAGCAGAGCCTCCAATGGCTAACTAGGACAACGTCTAAATTGGACTGGGGACTAGGGTCAAACAAACTAGTTATAAATTAAAAGTAAGTTAGTTATAAGAAGGGACCTTACCTTTACATAAATATATAAATTATATGTATAAAGTAATTTTAATTAAATTGGTTGTTGAGTTAATAAATCGTTAAAAGTATTAACTATTTAATAGATAAATAGAAAATATAAATATTAGAGTAGAACGTATAACTAACAAGATATAGAGGTGCCACAGGCATGCAGATAAATGAAAGAAAATCATCAATCACGGCTGTGGGCTGCTCTCTACAGGAGCGTACATATGCATTACAGCGTTTCCCTTTCATCTCATTATCATTAGCTGACGAAATCAAGTATCTGGGGTACAGATTAAAACCCCTTGGCTATCGGATTGCAGATTGGACTTGGTTAATAGCCAAGGTGGAGAAACGACCGCAGCTTTGGTATCACAGATATCTCTCTAGAGCGGGTAGATTGGTTCTCATTAAAGCAGTCATTGAAGCCACTCCAGTATACTGGATGACCCTGGCGTGGATTCCACGCGGCATCCTGAACAGACTACAAATCATTTGTGCTAGATTCTTATGGAAAGGACATCAAACAGGGAAGCAGTTTGCCTGGGTGAGATGGGATACCATAGCAATACCCAAAAGATGGGGCGGATGGGGCATTAATAACCTCGACCTTTTTGCCAAGGCGCTAGCTGCCAAGCTTGGCTGGAACCTCTTAAACACAGATAGCCTATGGTCACGCATCGCCCAGGCAAAATACATCAAGCCACTGCACCTTATGGACTGGTTCCGCCTTCAACACATCTGTTATCTCAAAATCAAGTTCTGATAGGCTGCTGGTCAAGTTGACTCTAAGTAACTATTTCAAACCAAGCTTTTGACTAAGGCTTAGCCTCCTTAGCCTAAGAGGGCTCTCTCAAAAGAGTTATTGATTTTGATTTATGATAAGATGGCTAACTCTTGTGGTGTAACAACATAGACAAATATAATGGCTGGATAAACATTTCATAAGTTCCCATTGGGCCTATGGAGTCAATCATACTTCAGTAAACAATGACACTACCTTTGCATAGAAGTCAGGGCACTTAGCATTTAAATGCTCAGAATACAACTTACATAAAACCACAGTTCACACATGCATACAGGAAGTCAGAGCACAATTAGTGAATTCTGAGTGATTATGCATCCATGCAACTGAAAAAAGACATTCAGGAAAGAACAAAACACATATTCTGAACATGATAAATCCTTCATGAATCCTGAGAAGAAAATTAGATCCTTTATATTACTGAAAATGGTCTTTACATAAGCTAAAACAGTACTTATGCTATCAAATTTCCAACCCTCATTACATTGTTGTCTCAGCTATATATAGAATCCTTATTCTAACTAATTCGAGTTTCCTCCTCCAGGATGAGGGGAATTTTAATAACTCGATCCTTATCCCTAATGACACCTATCAACTATTTAACTGACTATTAAATACAAACGAAATGCTGACTGGAACTTTAAACAGTTCTAAATTAACTAGGACTCTAATTCTTTTTCCATGCCATAGTGGCTACTCCTCGTCCTTTGACACATGGTCCTCTTTAGATTTGGCTGAGCTGGATATTAAATACACCATATTGGCCTTTGAACGCTGAATCGTTATCTGCCCCGTGGTATTGGGAGGTGTCCCTTGCTTCTCGGCTTCTGTTTTCCATTATTTGCTCGAACATGAACAACACTTTTCTGAGCCTTTAATAACCCAAGGTATGGAACGTGGCCGCATTTTAGATATGATGTAGGCTGTGGTGATGGACAAGTGTCTCTTTTTCAAAAACTCCCGCTCATAATATCAAACTGTTTGTTCTGCGTTTAAATCATCACCTACAGCAGTTTCGTAGCGCGCTACGAAACTGCTATTTTATTTAAAACAACTTGCTTGCTTTTTGACCCGAGAACTTATATCACCCAATCGTTTATTGCCAAAAACTCCCTTTTATGTTTCATATGTGTAGCAGGGATTTAAATATCTTCAAAACACTAATATTAAGCAAAATTAACAAAAGTTTGAAACAAAACCCTTTCCTGAACAGTGAATTCATTTATTAGGTAACCGGCTTAGCTCTGCCTTCAGGTCTTCAGCGGCTTTCTTCAATTGGTTAATCTCTTCTTCAGCTGCTTCTATTTGGATTTTCATGGCTGCCACATAATCTCCTTGAGATGTGATGGCTGCTTTATTTTTGCTGCTCTTTTGCTGAGGACGTGTTCCTTCCCCTGTTTCCTCTGTTCTGGGTAGTGCTTCCTGTACCTGCTGGAAATTTCTGGTGATAGGTCTTCTAGGTTTAAAAACAAATTCCTAGGCTGGCTCATCAAACTTAAGCCTTTTTGAGGCCTTGGTTTTCTTAACATTTACCTGTGGTGACTGTGTCAAATCAATCTGAATTGGTTTGGACTGCTCTAATTCAATAGCCTGTAATAAATCATTCAGGCTTGCCTTAGACACAGGGCTCTCTTCGGTTATAGCTTTACCCTTTTCTTTATTAATTTGACTTCTTGTCCTTACCCTTGAGACTACTTCAGATTTGCTTGCTTCAGGTACAGTCTTCTTACCCTGAATCTTCTCCTTTGTTGATTGCTGAGGCTGTTCTTGAATGACTAATGGCTTCACTGGTTTTGGTAGCTCTCGCTTGGTTTTCTTTTTGGCTCTTGCTTCCCTTTGAAGCTCAGCTATTGTAAACTCTCTGGCTGGTTGAGGAGTAAGACCAGTCTTACTTTGGAATCCAGCCATGAAGATAAAAGAATTCCAGTCTCTGCCTATCTTCTGGAGGCTATCTAAAATCAGCAACTTAATCGGACCATGATGAAATAAAGAGGTTTCACATTCCTCTTTCCTCCGCTGCACCTTATCACACATCTTACTTAGACTGCGAAATAAATAAAAAGGAATGTCTATGGAGACTTTCCCAGTAAAATGCAAGAGCAGTTTAAAATGATAAGGATAAACCTTATTGTACCTTCCTTCACAGGTCAAATACTTCTGTATGCAGGTAAGAAGAAGAGCATAATGTTCCTTGAGATAGTACCTGGGCACTGCTTTTGTGTAATCCTCATTTACATATGCCTCTTTTAAGAACTCCTTACAAGGATTCCTATCAAATTTAAAATTCTTGAACCATTCTTCCTGTCCTCTTGGGATTTCGGTTACAGCAGCTATTGCTTCAGGAGAAACCGATATCTCTAACATGGAAACCTTTGAATTCAAACCAGTGAAATTAAGCGCAAATTCTTTTGTTACCTGTGCATGCCCTCCTTGTAGCTTTTTACAAAATCTCCAGCACCCGGCATCTTTAAACGCCTTCTTCATGCCTTCATCTCTCAAGGTTATGTCCAGGCCTTCAGGTTCATTCCTTTGACATTTGCCAGATCTGTGCTCCTTTCTCTCCATTTTCACTTTGAAATCTTCACAGCCAAATTCTAACAGCTTCGGTTGAGATGGTGATACAGCGATACAGCTCCTCTTTTTTATTCAGCCTCGCTTGTAATCAGGCTCGCTTGAACAGCCTCGCTTGAAATTCAAATCAAAACATGACTGGTCACTCATGCAACACTTATGACCATTATCAAGGACTATGCACGATAAAATCTCTTGGGAATGATATTTTCGTGCATAGCAAAAATCTATTGGTGGAGTAGCGGCAAATGAACGTTCAGACATGATTCAAGAGGTACTCAAACTGACATGAGTGGACGCACCTGCTGACTCACCTATGGACTTGACATTTCGGGAAAGATTCACTGCGGAATGCACAAATCCATGATTTTGCAGCGCTGTTAGTTATATTTTTTAATGATGCGCTGCGAAACTGCTTAATCATTACGCGCTGCGAAACTGCTAGACTATGATTGCGCTGCGAAATGGGAAAATAAGACTGCGCTGCGGAATCACTAAAAGACAAGGTGACTTGGCACAGACAAGACATGACTATGGAATAATGATGAGTGGAGGAAAGCTAATAGGAGCAGAGTCTGATTTAAGCTTAAAAACCTTTAAAAATCCGAATCCTAAGTGAGACAAATAAAAATGAAAACAGCTTAAACATAGACCTTTGTCATCAGACTAGGGCATGTAACTATATGCATCAAACTTTTAGTTCTAAGTGATAACAACATCCATGGTCGAAATACATCTAACATCTGGAAAGCGGTCCTCCATTCCTTACCTCTTCTGCGAGAAGGCATTACCTGGCACATCAAAGATGGTAATTGCGTGCGGATCGGGGTGGATCCGTGGGTCAGGTGCGGCAACTTACACAGCCTACCTGAAGGTCTGTTAATTTACCTTCATAACAGAGGCATCACGCATATGGCGCACATTGGGGACAGAGTGAACTCAAATTTCATACAACAAGCCTGGGCATCCCCCCGTGCCTTAGAGATACCTGATCAGTGGCAACAAGATTGGTGGGCTTTCATCGACGCTCTCTCGCAGGCGCATATACGACTCTCTGAAGGCCCCGATGATATTATCTGGGCAATCGCTCCTCACGGCATATACTCTCCCCGGTTGGGCTATATAAAACTCATGGAATCTCATAAGCCCCTGACTATTCTCCCCATCTGGAAGGACCTCTGGAAGCTGGATGCAGCCCCTCGCACTCGGCTCTTAATGTGGAACATTCTATTTGACAAAATTCCAACAGGTACCAACCTCCTGAAGCGATCGTTCTACGGTCCATTCAGATGCCACCTCTGCTGCAACGAAGAGGAAATCACATCGCACCTATTCCTCAATTGTCAGGTAACCATTGCATTTTTGCAAAACATTACCTCTCATTATCCATCCCTCATTACCTGGCAAGGACAGAATCTTATGGAAGTGTGGAGCGAATGGCGCCGCTCACATACTAGCAAATCCGTCAACATGCCATTACTAGTCTGCTGGGAAATTTGGATCACCCGGAACCAGGTTATATTTCAGAATAAGGCGCCTCATTGGCCTAACATCCTGATCCACACCATAGCAGACTACGAACTACTCCCTACTGCTGTCCCAAAAAATCCTACACGCACCCTCAAGCATATGCAGCTGGATCAATCGATGCCCTGGGCTTTTTTCGAAGGCTTTTCCCAAGACACAGGTTGCGGTGGTGTCGCGCTGCTATACATCAGCAATGTTCATTACTTCAAAATTCAGATTAATCTTGGTCGTGGCACCAACAATTTCGCCGAATTATGCACAGCAAAGCACATTATTCATTTTGCCATTCAAAAATAGTGCCGCCATCTCCAGTTATTCGGTGATTCACAAATCGTTGTCAACTGGCTGAATGATACAGCTCAATGCTACTCATACTCTCTGAATCACATCCTCCTGGAGACAAAAATACTGATCACATATTTTACATCCTTCAAATGCAGCCATATCTACCGGGAACAGAACTCGGAAGCGGACCAGCTCTCCAAAGAAGCCGCACAAAATCAAAGGGTCGACTGGCTGATTCAAGAGGTGAATGATGGCGCATACTTTCAATACTACCACAGACCATTTCATGATATACCATAAGTTTTGGGCTGATAGCCCATTATCTAGCAGTGTTTTTTTTCATATATTTTGCTTATTACAAATTCATAGTAGTCTAAATAGCTGATGCAATATAGCTGGGCTCTCTGCGTAGAGCTGGTTTTGTAAGCTGTCAAGCTCAAATATATTTTCCTCCAATTTCATATTTGTCTCAGAGAAAAATGAGGCAACTCCAGAACGGTCACCGACCCACATACTTGAATGCAATATGCATATACAGATTGTAATTTCTCCATTAATAGAATTAGATTTTTTCCTTATGGGAAAAAAAAAACAAGATATGAGGTATAACTAACTACATTAAAAATATTTATATAAACTATATATATTATTATATAATATATTTATATATATTATATACTAGTATATATATATAATATATTTATATATATAATTTTAAAAAATAGGAGGTTTAAGTTAAAAGTTTAGTTAAAAATAAATAAATTATAAATAATATATTAGAAAAAAAAGGAGATTCCAATTATATTTTATGAAATATATATGATGAGAAAAGAGAAAAGTATATTAAATAAAATAATATACATTATTAAAGGATTAATACTTACATTACAAAATTAAATTTATAATTAAAATATATATATATATATTATATATATATATATATATATAATAATAATAGAGGGTAGATATTAAGAAGGGCACTTATAAAAGGGGGCGGGGGGGGGGGGGGCGGGGTGTGGGGGTTTTATTAATAAAATAGGTTTTATAATAAACCATTAGTTAAGTTTTTTTATTTATTAATATCTATCAGGAAAAATACATAGAATGAGCGACACATATTAAAAAAGAAGAAGGTCATGAACAAGACCATTAGTAAACCATAGAGCCAAAAGGAGAAACCCTAGGAGGAAGGAAAAGACAAGGCTCCAAGGGGAACATCGAAAGCTCGAAAAGGTTAAAAAAGGGGGGGAAGGAAAAGCAAGACTAGGAAGAAAGGGCAGGGATCCAACAGCTACTGATCTTCCAGCCATCATCTCTATTGAGATTTTTAGGCCTTCTTTCAATTTCAATAGCTTCCCTGAATTTACGGTGATGGAACTGTGCAACCTTGGCAATAACCTTGGCCTCCTCTATACAAATCTGATGCTTGGTCTTTTCTGCATGCTCTGCTAACGCTGAAGACTTGGTTCTCCCATGTCTTAGGTCAGCTGCATGTTCACTGATCCTCTTATGGATGGAACGCCCTGTTTCCTCGATATAGGGGGTCCCACAAGAACAAGGGATCAGATAGACACCCTTCATGTCCTTAGGGTCAACGGGATCTTTCATTGATTGGAGGGGTTTACGAATGGTGTTGAGGGGCCTAAAGGTTGAGGGAATATCATACCTCTTAAGGATCCAAGCAATCTTGTCTGTGGTTCCCTGGACATAGGGAAGATGGACACCTAGTCAGCATTCTTTAGGTTCTTTTTTAATTAACGAATTTTTAGAGGCTTTAATGAAAGCCTTCTGACCTAGGCGCCTACTATAGCCATTCTCCACAAAGACATTAAGGAGATGGGATCTCTCCTTATCGAAGCTCTCATTATCAGAAATCCTAAGGGCATGAGTAGCGAGGGTGTTAAGAACACCCATCTTTTGAGCAGGGAAATGATGGGAATCGGCATGAAGATACTGCTCAATATGCGTTTTCTTTCGGAACACTGAGTGGGAGAGTGAACCGTCCTTATTCTTAGATATAAGAATATCCAGGAAGGGGAGGCAACCATTGACCTCTTTTCCATGGTGAACTTAATGGCAAACGACTGACAGTTGAGGTGATTGAAGAAGAGATCCAACTCCTCTTGGCCATGGGACCAGATGACATTAGTGTCATCTACATCCTTTTTTCACAGCTTGGGAAGGAGACGAGTAGAGGCTAAAGCTTTGGCTTCAAAATCTTCCATAAAAAGATTCGCAACAATAGAGAATAGGGGTGAGCCCATGGCAACACCGCAGGCCTGTTCAAAGAACTCACCCTCGAAACAGAAGAAAGTGGAAGTGAGACAGATCTCAACCAGATGCATAGTATCAGGATCTATTAGGCGATAGATCACTTCCAAGGCCTCCTTTATAGGGATACAAGTATAAAGGGAGACCACATCAAATCTGATGAGAATGTCCTCGACGTTAAGCTTAATGTCCTTAAGCTCTTTAATGAAGGACGTAGAGTCTTTCACGAAGGACTATGTACAGCCAACTAGGGGCTTAAGCTTAAGGGCAAGGAACTTAGCAAGAAGGTAGGTCGGACCACCAATGGTGTTGATGATAGGCCTTAGAGGGGACATATAATTTATATATTTATGTAAAATTAAGGTCCCTTATTATAACTAACTTACTTTTAATTTATAACTGGTTTGTTTGACCCTGGTCCCCGTCCAATTTAGACGTTGTCCTAGTTAGCCGTTGGAGGCTCTGCTCAAACTATTTAACAGGCAAAGATGGATCTGATTTTTCAACTTGTCCTGATGATGAACCACACTGGTTGGTTTGAAACGCGTCGACAAAGATTTTTTGAATGTGATTTACGCCAAAATTTCTTCTTAAAAATATTGATTTGAGCGATAAGTTTGTGATTTGGTTATTTCCAAATAGGATAAGGATTATTTTGAGATATATGAAGTAATTAGTGTAAATAAATAATAGAGGAAATGAAGAGTCATCAGGAGATGATACTGAACAGTCACTCCCTCTTGTATATAATAATGAACTACCTAAATGAATAACGCAATTCCATTTGAGGAATTACCTCCTGGCTTGACATGGTATCAAATCCAACGCCATTTTTGGCTTCCCTCTCTACTTTGTAAGTCCCATCCTGGCCTATGTTCTGCCTATTTTGTAGAACTGGCACCTTTTTCATGCTCCAAAGGGATAAATAGTGCACTGTCATATGTGTTTCTATTCCTGATTGAACGACTCTCCCACGCTCCTCCACTTTCATGCTCTGCCAGCGTTTTTTCCCTGGTGACAACGGCTAGTTCTGCTTTAATGCTCTCACTGCCCGCGTCCAAATCCCAGTAAATGCAATTTGAATATTGCATTGGTGTGGTCTATAAGCATTGCTCGCTCATGTATGTAAACACTGGCAGCTCCATATTACGCTGACCATACCTCTCCACGCTCCATATTATGCTAACCATCCATACCTCTCCACACTGCATATTACGTTGGCCATACCTCTCCACACTGCATATTACGTTGGCCATACCTCTCCACGCTGAATATTACAGTGGCTCCCTTACATGTGCTGCTCCATTAAGCACTCCCTCCCTCCCTTGCCAGACCTATGGTTGCTCATACCTCCCAATATACGTTGTTATCCCCACACATATACGCAGCCAGCAGTTGGCTCTCCCATTGGCTCTCCACACATATATGCATCCAACAGCTCTCGCCTCCTCTTACACCGTTGGATCTCAAAAGACGTTTTCTTTGGTGACGAGTTGTTGCGGGATTTTTTGGTAGAAGTCATGTAGCTTATTAGTGCATGGAATCGAACTATGATTTCACCATGCTAGGAGTTTTGATTGGTTTCAAATATATAATCCACAAATTCTAACTCTGAGAATTTATTTTACCAGACTTCCCAAAAGTTAGTTTCAGAAAGTGCATTTTAAATCTGTTATATCAAAGGGTATTTTGGGCTATAGTCTCTTTGGTCTAGATTGCGGGCCTGAAATGCCTCTGATATCTGAAGGCAAATGTTAGTTAGGTTCAGATTTACTTTCCCCAACAACGTTCACACAGTGCGACAATTCTCCTATGCATCGTTGCCCTCCATCACGCTTATCTATTTGCTCTCATATGCCTATGGTAATACTCCTCTCTTTTCATTCAGATTGAGTGATTTTCGTTTATTTGGTATGTTGCAGGAATTTTCTAGCTCGAGGTTCCATGGTTCTCTGAAGCTCTGTCCTATATATCAAAGTGCAATTGTTTTTTAAAAAATTTTGCACCAAAACTGTATTTTTCTCCACCAAAAGTACAATTTTATAAATTGGCAACAGGAGTATTTTTTTTACAGTTCACGGTTTTTTTTAAATACACTCATTAATATCTATTATGGGAGTGGTCCTTAATGGGAAGTAAAATTATCTTGAGTGGTCTCGGAAAATCAAACACATTCTCATTTTTAATGAGCTATGGAAAGGAGTGTGTGTTGGAGACAGAGACAAAGAGCCAGAATGGCCTACCTTAGACAAGTAATTTGTCATTTGGGAAAATAAGAACAACAAGGCTTATGCATTTATTGTAGCATCAATAAATGAAGAGGTGAGTCACCATATTTTTCCATTTTCAAATGCTGTTGAAGCCTTACAAAAACTGAAGGAACTCTATGACTCACACTCTGCACTTGAAGTTGTTCAACTCATGATTAAATTGTTCACCCTTGAATTATAAAATGATGATCCTCTTTCTCTTGCATCAGAAGTAAAATATATTATGCATGATATCAAAGTCACTAATGTTGAACTGGACATTCCTCTGATAGATTTTCTCAAGGCACTTTATCTCACTTACTCAAATTATCTTGAGTCATTGCAAGCAAATGGAAACCTCAAAGATATTACCTTTGACTTCCTTATGAAAAAATTTGTTGAAAGAGAGAAAGCTTTTGGGAAGAAGACAACTGCTCAGTCTTCTGAAGAGGTTGTGTGTCTTGCACATAGAGAGAAGAATTTTTCTCAAGATTCTTCCAGAGGAAGAGGAAGAAATTTTAGAGGCAAGGGGGGCAGACACTTTCAAGGAGAAAAGTCAGATTTGCACTGCATATGCTGCAAAAGAGATGGATCACATGATGCATCCACATGCAAGTTTCCTTGGGACAGAATTGAGCAGGAAAGAAACCAACCCAAAGGTAAAACTAATGACAAAGAGAAAGGTAAAGCACTTGAATCTGCTCACTATGTAATGGCACATTGTAATATTGGAGTAAATGAAGACTTATTTAATGCTTCACTTGCTTCTTGGAAAAATGATTGGTTGCTTTATTCATGAGAAACTTGCCACATAAATTTTAGAAGAGATTTTTTTGAATAATTTACTGAAAATGTTGATGGAGTAGTATACTTTGAAAACAAATCAAAACTCAAGCCATCAGGGCTTGGCACAATCAGGCTTAATTTTCCTAGTCTTCCAGACTTTCTTTTGCATCATGTTCTATATCTCCCACAGCTGAGGAGAAACTTGTTGTCCTTGGTCCACATCCACTAGCAAAGACACTCCATTCATATGTTTGATGGCAAGCTTGAGGTGAGAAAAGCATCAGACCACTCACTTGTCATGACAGGGATAGAAGAAGAAAGGCTTCTCAAACTGCAGGGTACCTCTGCTCGTGCAGAAAATTTCTCATACAATTCTCATTATGAAGGTACATTTCCATCAAGTTTATTATAGCATGCTAGATTTGGACACTAGAACTATGACAACCTCCGCTTCTTGAAGAAAAATTGTGTTACTGGTTTGCCTACAATTCCTAGGAACTTAAGCAATATGATGCTTGCATTCTAGGAAAGCACAACAAACATTCTTTTCATGATTCACATTCCAGAGCACATAGAAAACTTGAACTCATTCATTCAGATTTATGTGGTCCAATGCCTATTCCTTCTGCAAATGGAAATAAATATATGATGACATTTATTGATGACTACACCATAATGTGTTGGGTTTATTTATTGAAGAACAAATCTGATGCTTTTCAAACATTCAAGAACTTTCATACATGGATTGAAAATGATGCACAATCTCCTATTGGATCTATTCACACTAATAATAGAAAAGAATACACTTGAAATGAATTTGAAAACTATCTTCGCCAACATGGGATCAAACATCAAACAATTGTGCCTTATAATCCCCAACAGAACGAAGTAGCTGAAAGAATTAATAGGACAATCTTAAATATGGTGCACTCCATGATGTTTTTCAAAAATGTAAAATTGATGTTTTGGGCTAATGCAGTTCTATGTGTTGTATATGTAAAGAATAGATGTCCATCTAATGCTATTACAAACAATACTCCTTATGAAATGTGGTATGGGCGCATTCCTTCGGTAAAGCATCTCAAGGTCTTTGGTTCCACCTGTTATGCCTTGATACCAAAGGCACATAGAAAAAAACTTGGTGCAAGAAGTCGTAAGTGTATCTTCGTGGGGTATTCAAACACCTCCAAAGCATACCGTCTCTATGATGAAGTCAGTAAAAAGTTTGTTGTATCTAGAGATGTAATCTTTCTTGAATCATCCAAAATTGAAAATGGTGTTGAGCAGCAACTTGATCACTCGGATAGGTTCGAAAATGCAAAATTCAAGAATTTGATAATCAGATTCCACATCTTGAAGTGGGGATTCCTATACTAGATCAACCTGTGGAATATTCTTTTGAAGCACTCTCTCCCCCGCATGAAACTCCAACAACGGACGATAATTTGAGTGATGTGATTAACAAAATTTGGAGACTCAATCTTGATTCAGTCCAAACTCAATCAATAGAGTAGCCTAGACCATCTCAGAAAGGTCCCCCAAAATGGCTGACAAAGACACTTGAAAGTGTTCATCTTGATGAGGTTAGAAAGACAGGAACTAGAAATTCAACCCGACAAAATGGAGGTGATGTAGATGACTCTGATTCACCTATTGATATGGATGTTTCTTATGATTTTGGATTGAATTTGTCTACAAATTTTGAACCAAATTCCTTCAAAGAAGCTTCTTCTCATGATGAATGGAAAGAAGCAATGCAAAAGGAGTATGATTCCTTAATAGACAATGGCACTTGGAATCTACTTGATCCTCCATTGGGAACCAAGCTAATTGGCTACAAGTGGATTGACAAGAACAAGTATAAAGTTGATGGCTCACTTGACAAGCACAAAGCCATGCTTGTGGAAAAAGGTTTTGCATAGAAGGAAGGGGTCGATTATGAGGAAAAAATTTCCCCCACAGCAAAATGGGCTACCATCCAGACACTCTTTTCCCTGACAGTTCACAATAGTTGGAAAGTCATCAAATGGATGTAAAAACTAATTTCTTGAATGGAGATCTAAAAGAAAATGTTTTTATGTCCCAACCTGAAGGATTTGTTGTGAAAGTACATGAACATAAAGTATGCAAACTTGTGAAATATTTGTATGGCCTCAAACAAGCACCACGAGCCTAGTATGAAAAACTAACTCAGCATCTTCTGAAATTCAATTTCAAACATTATGATCTTGATGATGCAACTTTGTTTTTCAAGAAGGTTGGCAAAATAGTTTTATATCTTGTGGTATATGTAGATGAGCTTTTGATGACAGGGAACAATAAGAGCTACATTGCATCCATAAAGAAGGAATTGAGGAAAGGTTTTGAAATGACTGATTTGGGCTATGTTCATTACTATCTTGGTATTGAAGTAACTCAACATCCAAAGTCCATATTCCTTTCTCAAAAGAAGTACATTGGAGATCTGTTTAACAGGTTTGGCATGACTGAATGCAATCCTCTTACTACTCCAATGGAACAAAATTTAAAGCTCACGTCCATTGAAGGAAAAGAATTTGAGCATGCAACAAAGTATAGGCAACTTGTAGGAAGTCTCAACTACCTATCTACTACCAGACCAGACATTTCGTTTGTTGTTCGAATCCTCTCCAAGTTTATGCAAAATCCTTGTGAGCAATATTGGTCTGCTGCAAAAAGAGTTCTAAAGTACTTGAATGGAACTCGAGACTTTGGACTCAAGTAACACAGGTGGGCGATTTTAGCTTGATTGGATACTCTGATTCAAACTTCGATGGATACAAAGGAACTGGCGTATCTACTTCGAGTTATGCTATGAGTCTTGGATCAGGAGTTGTCTCCTAGAGATCACGCAAACAATCAGTTCCAACAGATTCCACAACAGAGGCAAAATATGTGGTAGCAGTTGAGGCAACAAAAGAAATTGTGTGGCTCAGGAAAATTCTGGAAGATTTGCAGGTAAAACAAGTACAATCGACTCCACTCATGATTGACAATACCTCGGAAAAAAAGTTGGCCAAGAACCCAAAGTTTTATGATCAAACAAAGCACATCAATACAAAATATCATCTTATTTGACATCATGTTGAGGCCAAAACAATCCATCTTCGCCAATCTTCCACTAATGAGTAGATTGTGACATCTTCACTAAAACACTTGGAAGAGAAAAGCTTGAAAGGTTCAGAACGATGCTTAGACTCACCAACATCCCTTCAAATTAAGGGGGGGGGGACGTTGACACCTAATCATAGGGATTGGGTGAACAACTGTAATTAGTGTAAATAAGTAATAGAGGAAATGAAGAATCATTGGGAGATGAAACTGAACAGTCACTCCTTCTTGTATATAATAATGAACTACCTAAATGAATAACACAATTCCATTTGAGGAGTTACCTCCTGGCCTGACATTATTCAATCCATCTGTTAAGAAACCAGCTCACAAAAATATAGAACAAGTAGATCAATTCCTTAGAAATAAGCCTCTTTGAGCAGGCAACCTCCGTTACATTACACAAATGAAAAATTCTTGGATGATACAAATGACAAGGCCTCCTTTCTATATATAGGAGTCTAAGGGGTCATAATATAATCAAAGCCTACATAACAATAATAATGTAAGGGAACAATAATAACAATAGTGGGCTTCTATGCGGCACAATAATAACAATATGGGGACTAAATGGGCACAAAAATATAATAAGGGGGTTGTACTAATAACAATAAGGGGTTACACTAGTAGTATAGGGACCTAACATGCCCCTCTCCTTCAAAAAGTGTTGTCCCCAACGCTTGAGTAGTTATTGATGCTTCCGTATAAAATTCTTGTCCTCTCATGTGGAATCTTTAGTGGGTAAGTTCTTCCACTTGAGGAGATACTCTGAAATTGATCGATTTCGTAGCTATCAATTTCTTGTTTCTGTGACCGCTCCAGGTTCCAATATGATTTTTCCTTCCTCGTCAAGTTCTGGCAATATTGTTTGAACTAGGATCTTCTACAACTTTTGAATGAGTGGCCACACTTCTTCATCCTTCTTCCATTCATCCCTTGCTGCATTTATCCAACCTAGTTGGATAATAGAAATAGCACAAAACAATGCTTCCACATCCTCATCCTTTCTTGAGAGTGCATCTGTAACATTTTTCTTCCCTTTTTTGTAGATGATTTCATAGTCAAAACGAAACATATTTGTGACCCATTTTCTCTATTCTTCTAAAGATAATATTTGTTCTAAAAGGTAGTTAAGACTATCATGATCCATTTTTACATTGAAGTGTCTTCCCATTAGGTAAGGTCTCCATTTCTTAAGTGCATGTAGTATTGCCAACATTTCCTTCTCATAAATAGCTTGCTTGAGATGTAGCCATAAAAATACCCAATCGCCTACATCAAAACTTCTTTCACTATGATGTTGATCTGCCTGTTGGGCATGGAATCCCCCCCAAGGCATGTTTTGGGGCTCAAAGCCCAATTTTTGACCCAATATTATTGTAAAGACTCCACGAATTGTGGGCGCAGAGTGCGAAATGTATGATAGAGTCACAAAGTTGTCTGCCCTAGTTTTGTAGTGTAATGTCAGTTGGATAGACCTACCCATGGTCTGCAGACCATAGGATTGTATAAATAGAGCGAGGCTCTAAGTATAAAGGGATATAGAATAAGAGAAGAGAGATAGGAATATTTTAAGGGACTAAGAGAAGTGTGTCTTGGGTCGTAGCGTAGGAGAAGGCTCTGCAGCTGAGTGCGCAGAGGCCTAGTAGTCCGCAGTTGAGTGCGTGGACCCCTGCAGTTGAGTGCGCAGGGCGGAGTCGAGTCTGTAACCAAGGAAGGAATGAATAAAGAGAATTTTGTTATCAATTTGTGTATTTTTTCTTGGGTTAATGAATGGTTAATATAATTTGCAAATATACTGCTTATTTACTGCGTGCACCTGTATGATTGGTTTATGTTGTTAAGTACAACTTAAAGCACGCAAGTAGGCTAAAATAATCAACTAACATTTGAATACTATTAAGGATTTGGTTAATAATGCAAAAGCGCAGCATTTGGCCCCTGAGTAGGGTTGTGCCAAGAAAGTATATCAAACTGCGAGGTACGAGAAAGGATGCAAAGCAACTTGCGTACAGGGTCGAATCGTGGACCACTTAAACTCATCAAACATCTCCAGGGTGCGGAAACCTAGTTCTAGCACCCTCCCATACTGCTTCGAGTGAGAACTCAGTCCATGCTCTGCGGACTGTTGCCGAAAGGTCTAGTAGTACCGGTATTTGTTTGGCTAACTTAACTTTGAACCTGGGTCAGGCCCCAATAATCCAACACTTCCTGTTGTTTAATTCGATTCTACACCAAAATGGAATTATCCTTTAAAAGTTGGAGAACATTTTGTTGATGCTCGATGTGATCTTTCACTGCTTGAATCTTTTTCTTCTTGATATGTCCTTCTATCTTGAGAGCTTGAGGAGTGGTAATTTCTTCCAATGCATTACAAGATATGGTCATATTCATTTCTTGATGCTCGATGTGATCTTTCACTTCTTAAGTGTTTTTCTTCTTGATATGTCCTTCTATCTTGATAGTTTGAGTGGTAATTCCGGCCAATGCATTACAAGATATGGTCGAATTCATTTCTTCTTTCTCGATGTGATCTTTCATTTATTGAACCTTTTTCTTCTTGATATTTCACTGCTACCAAATTTTATGAAACCGGCTCACAAAAAGATAGAACAGATAGATCAATGCCTTAGAAATAAGCCTCTTCAACGGGGAAACCTCCTTTACATTACACAAATGAACAATTCTTGGATGATATAAATGACAATACCTCATTTATATATATAGGAGTCTAAGGGGTCATAATATGATCAGAGCCGAAATAACAATAATAATGTAAAGGCACAATAATAATAATAGTGGGTTTCTATGGGGCACAATAATAACAATATGGGGGCTACATGGGCACAACAATATAATAAGGGGGTTGTACTAATAACAATAAGGGGTTACACTAATAGTATAGGGACCTAACACCATCATTAGGATTTGAAGCTTCACATAAGCCTAGATTAATTGTTTTATGGAAAATAATGGTAAAGTTGTCCATAAATATCTCAAATCCTATAGTTAAACTTTAGTAAAGTGATCACTAATTTATGACATTACCTCTCATATTACCTCACATTTGTGCCTTTGAAATTGATTTTCTTGAAGGTCCAAAGGTAATTATTTTCTTCTCCTTAGAATGAATCAACTAAGAAATGTTTCACTCGCTACTGAATATTACCAGTCTTAAAGATTTGCTTCAAATTCCTCCAGGATATTGTTGATGAGATCTCATAAAAAAAAA
>APFE031084495.1:0-29063 GCA_000404065.3 Pinus taeda | reverse complement strand
AAAACATATTTGGTGGTAGAGGAGAATAATCCCCCTTTTCTACTAATTTCAAATCAAAACTTTCTCGTAGATTTTGAACAAATTATTCTCTTATTAAGGGTTTGTGATAGAGTTTTAATCTATTCCCATAACAAGAAAATTGATTCATTATTCATCAATGGTCTTAATCCTTATTACTCCATTGTCAAAAATGGTTTCTATATCATAAGGGCCTAACCAATGTGTTTGAAATTTCCCTTGAAAATATTTAAACTTGGAATCAAAGAGAAGGGCCCAATCACTTGGTTTGAACCTTTTGACCTTAATAAACTTGTCATGCCATCGTTTCATTTATTGTTGAATGATGGTTTTTCTTTGAATGGAATCTTTTCTAATCTCGTCCAATTCATTTAGTTGTGCCAATCTTTTCTTTTGAGCTTCAAGAAGATCTATCCCCAATTTTGTTGTTGTCTTGTATGTCTCCACTAGGAATTTAGCAAGAATTAGAACTTTCTTTCCATAAATAATCTCATAAGGAATATGCTCAATGGTATTCCTCCATGTGGTTTGGTATGCACAGAGTGCTTCTAGAATTCTATCTTTCCAATATCTTTTGTGTAGATATACAGTCTTGGTAAGTATGGCTTCAAGGACTTTATTTGGGGATTCCACTTGTCCATTAACTTGTGTATGAGATGGAGTGGATTTGTGATGTCTGATATTATATTGCTCCATGATCTTTTACATGAGATTTGATGTAAATTGTGCACAGTGATCTATCAAAATTTCTCTTGGTACACCCATTTAACGAGTGAAAACATCCTCGAAAATAAATGTAATAAAATCATTTTAAATAGAAAAGTTTAGTGGCTTAGCGTCTACCCATTTACTAACATAATCATTACAAACAAGTATATACCTATTTTCCTTGGATGGAGGATTTATGAACCCAACGAAATCTAGAGCCCATTTCTCAAAAGGCTCTATTAGTACCATTGGTTGTAGAGGAATTTCATTAGATTGAATAGGTTTCCCCATCCTTTGAAAACTATTACATCTTCTGACATATTCTTTGGCATCCTTGAAAAGAAAATTCCAATAATATCCCAAAATAAGTAATTTGTATGTAGTTGATCTTCCTGTAAAATTTCCTCCATAAGTTTCATCATGACATGCTTTAATTATTTTAGGTACCTCATCGTCTCGAGGATGTCTTCTAATGATCAAATAACTCTTGTTTGGTATAGTTCTCCATTTGTCCAATAATAAGTTGCACTATATTTGATAATTGTTGGCTTTCCTTTTGCTGATAGTTGAGGATGAAAATTTCATGCAGCCAAATAGTTAGAAATATTTGCAAACCAAGGAATTTTAGTAGATATTGGAAAATAAATTCATCAAGAAACTTATCTACCTAGGAATATTAGTATTATCATTTTTAATCTTGGAAAGGAAATCAACAACCATGTTTTCTTTTCCTAACCTATCTAAAATGGTAATATTAAATTCCTACAATATTAAAATCCATCTAGTAATATTTCCATTATTTATTGGTCTATTCATAAGGTATCTAATGACAGAATGATCTATATGAATAAAAGTCTCATATTCAGTGATGTAGTGTCTAAAATTGCTGATAGCACAAACAACTGCGAAGAACTCTTTTTTGTGACTGTATAATTCAACTCTACAGGAGTTAAATTTTTGCTTGCATAATACATAACATAAGGATTTAATTCTTTTTTTCCTAACACAACCCCTAAATTTGTATCTGAGGCATTGATATAAATATAAAATGGAAGGGACCAATTTGGCCCTCTTAGAATAAGTTCCTTAGAGATCTTCATTTTTAACAATTCAAAATATTTTGGGCAATCATAATCCAAATGAAATTCACATGAGTAATTTGAAAAGTGGTGAAGCAATATTTGTGAAGTTTTCTATAAATATTCTATAGTAATGTGTAAATCCAAGAAAAATTAAACATCCTTTTGACATGTAGACACTAAACTTTTGGAGATGATTTCAACATTTGATGGCTCCACTTTGATTCCAAAGCTTGAAATATGATGACCCAAAACAATGCCTTCATTAAACATGATAAAGAATTTTTCATTACAAAATGAAAGATCATCTTCTTTACATCTAACAAGGAATTTTTTCAATTTTTCCAAATCTTCATCAAAAGTATTCCCATAACTCTGTGCTAAATCTGACTATGAAGAAACCCTTAGGGCATAGATATATTTCACATTTGGATGTCCATGATGTGTAAACCCATTGATGCAGTGCATCAGCTTTGGGCCAATAACCATTAAATTTGCATATAACAGCATTATGAATTAATTCTGAGTATAGATTTGTTACCTCCGGTAATGATACAGTAAGCATAGGTGATTCTGGCTTCTGTTCCACAATATAGGGTCCTGGAAGCTCTGGTGTGGATGTTGGTCTATGTTGCATTGGTTCCTTTCCTTTGACTGCATCGCAGAAGGAGCCTTTGTTTTTTGAGCTAGTTCCCTTGCATCTGCCTCAAAGTCTCAGATTGAGGATGATGGTTGAATCTTTGACAACTCCATAATGCTGGAGAGTGTGTTGGTCCTGCATGTAGAGTCCTGTGAATAAGAGACTTTGGTATGCTGCCGGAGTTCCCAGTTTCATCTGGATCTGTTTTTTTAACTCCAGGACTTCCATCCCTTCCCTGATTTGAACACAACAGTGTCCGCCTTCTACCGATCTGATAAATATTTGTTTCAGATCTGACGGATCGACCTTAATCAGGCTCTGATTCCCATTATTGTTGTCGAGATTTGGCGAATCGAAAAAGGGCTTTGTTCCTCCTGTTAGCAGTTTTCCAGTTGCAGCCGTTGTGGTTCCAGCGACCTTATCCATACCCCACTTTGCTGTTTTTTTTTCCAAATCTGGCGATTGGGAAGCAAATTTGGGGTTTTTTTGTTTTTCCTCTGCATTGAGAGGCTTTCCATCTCCTATCATCCATTTTTCAGATTCAATCGCATTAGTTTCTGAGTGTGCCTCAGCAGGATCGCGCCATATGATAAATGTATCAAGGGATCTGTTTGATTCAAGACCAGAGGTTCGTGGTCGTTTCTCCCTATAGCTTTCTGATGTCAGATCTGAGCCGCCCCTCATTCTTTCGCCTGGAAATGGGGGAGAAGCATTTTGTATGACTCCTGCTCGCACATCCATCTCCGGCCAATCCGCTCCATTCTTACCCTTAAACGCATTTAAAAGCTCCGAGTCAAGGTAGTGTTGCGTTTTCAATTGTGGATCTGGCCGATGGAGGGCTGTATCGTCCTGACCGTGTCCTGTTACAAAAAGAGCAAACGGTTTACCGTGTAATTGACCCTTAATCAGATAGTGAGAACTCGTTGATGACCTGTGAGCAGACCAATCAGCATCTGTGGACCGATTTGATGCAGGGGGATTGTGGTCTATTCCGCTACAGTACCAGATCCATGACGGCGTATACGTCTCGGTTGATCCGGCGATTGACCTCCAGGGGTTCTCTGCTGTCTCTGCCCCTTCCTAGATCTACAGTGTGACGGCGGCGCCAAGGAAAACCCTAGCCATCCTCGCTCCCTTTTTCCCTTAGGAATTTCACAATCTGAAGTTTTATCACCACAAGATGCATATATTCAATAAGGGCCCACACTTTCCATCCACCATCATCTGAAAAATAGGGTTGAAAATCTTGATCAATAGTCACGGACCAATTACGCTACCCTTCCACGTGTATGCATCGATATAATTATAATTAAATATAAATTTTATGTATATATATATCCATGGATTATTGTTATATGCCATCCAATAGTCCATGTGGAGTGGGTCCAACCCATAATTATTACTCACAACATGACATATATTATTTCAACACAAAGACTTTATATAATTGACATTCCTTTGCCATTGACGGTCCACAATGCATCCCTTCAATCGAATGATGGTTAATGAATTATGCAACCCCCCCCCCTCCCCACTTACTAATCCATGGGGTGGGAGGTGTTTTTGCTTTCACACATCTAGCTTAGCGTTTTGGGCACTCATTCAATGACTTGTCATCGCCTGGCCAATATAATGGCATGTGTGACCTCAACTCTCCCTCGCCAATGTCACAGGGGGAATCTCCCTGCAAAGAGGCCCACCGTTGAGTGCCCCTATTTCATCTAACGGTCCATATTGTTGTGGGACCTCCCCCCTCCCCTATTGATGTCACCAAGGGAGAGGTCCCATGACGTTCATAGTCATCGATTCCTTGTCACATTTGTATCGTTCATTGGAAACACACCTACACCCACAGTTATGGTGTGTGGTCATGGGGATTATATGACATGCCTCTTGGGGCCTAACCCTGAATCACTACATTTTGTCACCGATGGAGCCAAAGTTTCAACTCTCGACCATTATGTATAGTCATATGGGATTTATGAACCAACCCTCGGGCTTAATCTTCCAACTCGACTCCTACAAGCCCTGAACTCCATCCTTTTGCATGGCCCTGACTTCCAACTTGATGAATACATGGAAATATGGTGTAGAGCCTGACCCTTAGGGCTTAAGTCTCCTCCCTTTGACTCCTCCCTTCGGCACACTTAATTTATGGCACAAATCTTGGCGCCCCAAACCCATATACAATTATTCCATATATATATATATATATATATATATAATATATATATATATATATAATATATGGACACATCAGTCACACACATATACATATATATAACATATTACATTTACATTCTCGAAATTAACAATCCATGTGGTGGTAATATATATATATATAATATATAATATAATAGTAAAATAAGATATATATATTCCCTCCTATTTGAGGACCGAAATTCTCACAACAAACCTAAGGACTAAATAACATTGTTAGGTCCTTTGAGAGTGAATTATTTTACTTGGTTACCAATCATGCAACTGAGCTATTGCACATTTGATCATGACCGAATACATAAGGCATTAACTCCATAATAAAGCAACTTGGATCAACTATGATTGTGTGGGTGTATATATATATTTCAACATACTTTTTTATCATTTAGGAGCATATTCTCCCTCCTGTGCTCAACCACAATATTAAAAATCCCATCTACTTTTACATTTATTTTAGGAGTATCATGCATATTTTTATGCCATTCATACCAATGAGGTTTCATACTATGAGAATAATACATTTTTCCATTTACAGGCCCTTTATGCATCCAACCACCATAAACATAGCTTAATATCAAATTCAACATTTAATCAATTGACATAAATTATTATTCCTTTGTCCAGTGTTTACCCACTCTAACAACACAATCATAACTTCGTTGTGCATGCAATCAACACACACACTCACACATATATATCCTGCATAAAGAATGTTAGTCCAAAACTACAGACATAAGGATATAATTAACATAACCTCATTATTTCATTCATGGGTGATCCATGAGCCATTCAAGAAGTCAAATCAAAGACAAACTTGATACTCTAACCACATACTCAATAGCACATGATACATGTGTACAGAACTTATCTTGGGTTGATATTGGAGTTGGGAAACTAAGTTAGGGACAACAACTCTCCACCCAACCGTAGATGTGTTGAAGCCAATCCTTACTTGCATTTGTCACCCCTGAGCTAAATTTCAGAGACTGAGAGGTATTTTTCTCAAGGATTAAACTCAACTCTTAGTTGAAACAGGGACTCTAGAGGCTCTACCACCTCCACCCACCAATTGTTTTATAGGAAACCAAATGCACAAGGAATCTGAAGACCTTCTTCCTTCACCCTTTAGATTACAATACTATGGTTCCACCCAACTTGAGGACTCCATAACCCACAAGAAAACCAAACTATAGAAAGGAAGCTTCCAAAAATCCTTTAGGAAGTTCCAGGAACAATTCCTCCACCCCAACCTTAAGGGAACTCAGAGAAAAAACATCTCCTCCCTCTGGCCAATAAGGAATCGAGAAGAAATTAATTCCTCACCTAGATATGATTCCCTTTGGCTTTATTTCCAACTAAGAGCTCATTTCTAGATCTCTTTTATCCTCTGTGTTCTCCTTTCCCTTTCAATTTTCCTTTCTCTCTCTTGCTCTGTGTTCTCCTTGCCCTTTTAATTTTCCTTTCTCTGTCTTGCTTCGTGTTCTTTCTTTTTCCATGTATTCCTTCCTCTTCCTTCTTCAATTTCCTCCCTTTTCTTTTGCACTCTCTAATTGTTGGAATGTCCTATCCTTTCTCTCACATTGGTGTTGTGTAGTGTGTTCATTTCTGCATGCTTTTTTTCCCTTGTGCAACCTTCAGACAATTACCTTTATCTTCCATAGTTTTTCCAGTGTTTCCAATCATGTCACCTATCCATTTGTCACCCAGATTTATTTGTTGTTGGTTAGCTTGTTTCAGTGGGTGGCCAGTGCACCTCCTGAGCTAGCATCTTGCCCATTTTCCTCTTTAGTTCCTTACCCTTTTTCCTTGTATAATTTTTCAAGCAAGCATGAGCTTACGTCCTTCTGATGTTGTTCCTTTAACTCAGACATACCCGCCCGTTAAAACATACCAACCAACCTTTAATGGTTGTCAACACAATTCATATTTTTTGTTTCCTATAACAAGTAAACTTGAGCATCCCAAGCGGGTAACCTCCCTCTGCCTCTGAAATCCATGTCCCTGAACCCACCCATTTTTTACAAATATTTACATAAAATATTACAACGCATTTCACAATCGGTAAAAATTATTGGGGTTGTCACAAATTTCTCTAGGTTAATATTGATATTTAATGTTTTTCCTAGATTAATCTCTATAAGAGTATTGTCAAATTTTCCCATTGAGTTTAGTGATAGTTTGGATTGTCGAGATGAAAACTATTCAATAGTACAATTTTCTTGAAAAAAATGATCTAACATATGCACACCTAAGTTTTTTGACAATGAAGAAAAATAATGATTATTCATTAAATTCAATTGATTTTCCTCGTCATTTGGTGAGATAGTTAAAACTAGTTGAATATTTCCACAATCTTCATCTCCATCTTTAATCCATTTTCCATTTTCTATTTCAATTATTGTTCTTGTTGGTGGATTTAATGCAAAAAATTTAGTTGAATTTCCAATAAAAATAAACATGTCACAAGATCTACAACTAATAAATGCACCAGTCGTGGCTAACCATGGTCTACCTAATACCAATGGATGTCTTCCTAAATTAGTCCTTAGATTTGGAACCATGAAATCAACTGGATACTCCCATGAATCTAGGGATACTAATACATACTCTAATATACCTTTTGGTTTAATAACAAACTTGTTTGCAATTTTCAATATAGTAGGAGTATATTGAAGATCAATTAATTCTAATTCATCCATAGTACTCTTTTTTGTGACATTTATTGTGTCACCTATGTCAATAATTGTATCTGATATTTCAACATTATTGATGTGAATTTTTAAAATCGGAATTCATGGATCTAAGTATTTTTCATTTGTAGATTTTCCCATCATAGTTTTTGCATTTTTTCCTGTGAGTTCCACTTTTTGTATTTATTTTATTTTTCTTCCAGGTTTTTTAATACACAACTCCTTTATTGTTTTTTTGAAAATAGGAATTTCCTTTATTGCTTAAAGAAAATGGATTTTAATGCAAACATTTTTCAACTCATCTAACATATTATAATTTGGTAAAATAATTTTCTTCTCTACTCCTTTATCAATTTCTAGTCTCTCCAAAAAATGAGTATTTTGTAAGCATATAGAGGGTTGTTCGACTAGAGGAATTTTAGGAGTCGGTCTTATTTCATTGTCATATATTTGTTTATAATTTGTTTCTTTTGAAGAGTCTCCTCCTTTTAGGAATTTTATCCTCTTTATATTCTTGAATGATAACAAGAGGTGTTTTCTTTTGTAAAACTCTCCCATATCTAAGATGAACATCATTTAAATCTAGAGGAGCTATCATGTAAGTTTGAAAATTTTCAACTTTAACATTGTCAATAGGTTGATGAGGTGGTTTATTATTGGGATTGGGGAGTCGCTATGCAAGTAATTTATTTTGTCTTTGAGGACATGAATTAGATGGTAATGGAAGCGGTTCACGTGAATCCAACTTGGGATTGAATTAAGGGAGGAGGTTGAGGTGGAGAATAATATTGAAGCTGCTATTGAGGATATTGTTGCAATGATTGAGGAAATTTTGGATTTATGCCATAATAACCTTTCCATCCTTGTGACCAAGATGAATTATGTGGTTGGGGTGGCCAATTTTGTCAAGGTAAGGGTGTGTTCCAATTATTTTGATGTTGTGAATAAGATTGAAATTGTGTGTATTTGGTGTTTTGTTGACTAAGGGTCCCAAAACACATTTCATTGTAATTTGGTTTTCACCTACAAAGAGTATACAAACATTTGGATGTTGTTAGTGCTTAAATAAGAACCAACAAAGCACGTAATGTGATAATAACAAAACATGAGAAATATTAAACAAAAGCTAAAACAAAGAACATGAAATAATTCTTAATGAAGCATAAAGACATCAACAAAGATATAGGAATATAATTCCCTTTATTGATTGCTGGTAGAAGAGCTACAAATAAGATATCAATAAACTTGAAGAGAGTTTCTTGAGAAATGGTTCTCAAGAGCTCTCAATAAGGATCTACTCTCCTCAATATCCTTTACAAACTCACTCTCTCAAAGAATCAAAGAGAACTCTCAATGGTGATGGAACTCTCTCAACAATGAAATATAAGACACATCAACAAAGATATAGGAATATAATCCTCTTTACCAATCATTGGTAGAAGAGCTAAAAATAAGATATTAATACACTTGAAGAGAGTTGCTTGAGCAATGGAGCTCAAGAGCTCTCAACAAGGATTTCTTCTCCTCAATATCCTTTACAAACTCACTCTCTCTCAAAGAAGAAAATAGGACTCTCAATGGTGATCGAACTCTCTCAAAAATCAAATATAGGATTACTTTGGAGAAACTTTGCTAGCATAACAATGCATAAACTTATTCTTCTTCTTGGTCTTACAATGACTTGTTTATATAGAATTTGAACTCCTCTTTCCATCCCTTGGCTCATAAATGAGAAAATGACTTGATAGAAGGAAAAGAGGATTTCCTTGGGGGATAAATATCTCTAAATCAACTCGAAACCAATTGTCCTTGGGTGGTACATGTTAGGGAATCCAAACTCAAATTATGTGAAGTGGTATCGAACTTCAGACTTGGACTTTGGGCGACCCACGCGGCTATGAAGAAATATCTGTGAGGTCATGAATTTATTCATTTGGAGAGCACACATGGTTGATTTTTTAAATTGAACCTTAGAAAACCTTTAATTTTTTTATTTTCATGATGTTTCCAGCTAGAAAATCTTCACCTGTACATGTTGTTGTCTGACTTTGGGTGTCATTTGACATATAAAAATGTGTGTACAATTGTTCAATTTTAATAGTTGCCCCCTGATGTATGAGATTAGGAGCAAGCATATAACCGAAATACAACACGTTTTTTTTATTTGACGATGGGTTTGACATCTTCTAAAGAGATGAGATCACTGTAAAGATGATTGGGGAGATTTCCTTGATTGATAACTCTTAGAACACCATGCTATGAAGAAATTATGATACAAAAAGTGCCTCTACGAGGCGGGCATGTCCCATGCTCATTATGATGACTAGGACTGAAATAGTACAAATATATAGGAAAAACAAATTGTTAAGTCAGTCGTAAGGTAGCTAACATACTTCTAGATGATGAAGATAATTGCTTTCACCCTCATGGGAATCTATGAAAAATGGGTTGAACTGGATGCCCCCATTCATATGATGTAAGGCATCGTTGAAGGGGTGTGCGATGGGATGCATGGGTCCTCAGCGAATTCAGATGATTCACTAGGAAATGTAGGAGCAGTTGGAGAAAAGTCAAGCTCAATATAAAGCTCGATGTGACAAGCACAAAGTTGATCACCAATTCTTTGTTAGAGACAAGGTGTAGCTCCACATCAGAAAAGATAGAAAGAAAGGGGAAGGAAATAAGTTGAGACCAATCCGATATGGCCCATTCACCATATTAGAGAAGATTGGATACAATGCTTTTCATCTTGATTTTCTAGCATACATGCAGATGTACTCAGTGTGAACATTGAAAACTTGAAGATTTATGAGCCTCCTTTGATCATGGACATTGAATAGGTTAAATAGGTTCACAAAATGGACGACTTTGCGATAGAAACTTGGACAAACTACCTGAGGATACCATTCTTGATAAGAGAACTAGGACTTCATGATCGGGAGACGTGGAGTACCTTTGTATCGGTCTCAAGGAATGCATCCAAGTAAGGCTCATTGGATTGAAAAGGAGAAAGTGAGGGAGAAACTCCCTCAATTACCAATTGACTACAAATATTTTGGTGGCCTGAAAGCTCATTAGTGGGGAGGAATGATCCAAGAGGATCCGAGAAGGCCAAATTTTTTAAGTCCTCAGAATTCAATGAAAGAAATCTCAAATCAAATAGCTCGTCATTTTGAATCCAACGGTGTGAACGACACCTTAAACGGACATTTTATGTGAAAGTTATGGCCAATTGAAGTTTTTCCAAAACAACTAAATTTTTTGCATGTAGGACCCACAATGCCACTTGGTATGCTGACGTCAGCAATACGAATGTTGATGTTAGCAGGGTGACATGGTGTACCGTCAGAGGACACCCAATCATGGAGCAACATGTGTCAACTAAGGCAGCATGATGTCATCAGCTCAGTTAGTCGCCCAGTCAACTGTACAAGCCAATCCAAACGTGCCATGTGGCATCCTAGTTAGAATGCCTATTTTTTCTAAGGAGGTGACAAATTGGACTAGTCCAGCAGTCGGCAGAGGAGAATTTGTCCAATGACCCTTTAGAAATTGTTAGCCGGAAAAAGCCCGTAAGGACTAAAATCAGAAAATATTTAACAAAATAGTTGGTCAGTTGGTTGGCGGCCAACCGAGCCGGTGGTGGAAAACATTATATATATATATATATATATATATGCAAGTATATTTATATATATATATATATATATATATAGTTATATATTATATATATATATATCTATTATATTATATATGCAATTATAAATACCACTCAACGGTTAAGTTATATGGTAGGAAGTTAGCAGCAAACCCCTATGGCAGACTATTTTAAATGTGGTGGTTGACGTGTATTGTCTTCGAATCGTTGCCGGCCGACGGAACCAATCAAATGCCTTGTTGTTTCTTATTTAACATACATATTAAAACAAAACACGTCACGAGAAATTGAACCCGAAACCGTCATCCGACCAATGAGCTGACATCCCAACAATGACTAAGTGGCCCAAGTGGGCCGATATAAACAAGAAGAAACATTTTTATATTTAAAGGGATTCAACCCCAATGACGGAGGAGGAGGAACCGACGCCCAATGAAATCTTACCACAATGCCTATGGAACCCCTAGCCATAAATATGCCCTTGCCTGGCACAGTTTTCTAGAAAGATTTCTAGGAATCTTAGGAGAATCTATTTTGCAAAAACTCTTGTAGGGAATCTAAAATATTCCCTATAGCCCCAAAAGTCACCTTCTCATACAAGGTCAATTTTATAGTCATTTGAAACTATTTCGCGCTAGGAATGCAACAATTTTGTTCATTTCTGTAGCAGGCCTTTTCATTTTCATACCATCCCTGGAAGTGGAGATCTAAGGTGTCATTTTGTATTGACTGTAATTTGATTTTGCTACCAATTAAATGAAATATGCCTCCCCACATTGACCAGGGCCCAAAGACGTAGCCCACACCAGGTGAACTCCATTATAAAGTTATTTTTGTGCCTTTGAACTCGTGGTTGTTTTTGAGTTCTTCTTCTTTCACGTGTTTATGTTACTTGGTTACATGCTCTTTGAAATGAAATTATGCATGCATCCTTGAAATAAGAGATCTGGATCAGTGCCATTCTATTAGGCTTCTCAGAAGATGGCAGAAAATGTCTATCTTCCATATGATTTAAAGAGAGTACATTGCATCGAGAAGTAGGTGGAGCACTCCCATGCATGAAAACCCCAATAACTTTCCAGAACACTTGCACACAAAGAGACAACTAAGGTTTTCTCGTTCTCGTCAACAACAGGTTGGAACAGGTTGGCATTTCCTTTCTTTACTCCCCACCTCAGGATGAGGGGGATAAAGCAAATAAATGTCAATTCCATGATAAGGACATGTGTCCAGTCTGGATAGCCGCATGCAGCAGAGCGTTGAGGGGTTCTTGGTGACACTTTTTAGCATCAATAATTTCTGATGCCAATGGTTTTGGAACTTTAAATCAAACAATTAATTTTAATCAAGTAATGCTACCATTACTTGATCATAAAAAAAATTCCACTGAGTATGTGTTTTTATTCTAAGTTTTTAATACAATATGGCCTCTTCACCTTAGGAGAGGCCAAATAAGAAGGTAAAGCTATTCATTAGCTAACAAAAACACGGTGTCAAGATTTAATAAGGTAGAGAAAAAGTGTCTTACAACATTTCATTAAAAACTTTGGTTTTATTGTCTTAAATCTTGTGCAGAAACTAATAATAATCTTTGAATCAGTTACTATAGTGTCTGTTGGTAGGGACTAATACTAGGTCAATGAATATAATAGTCTAGTTCTTTTAAAAGTAGAGTCTATGCTTTGTATTATACATCATATGTTTTTTCACTTCAAAAACTTGTATGGCAAAAGAGTTTTGACAACAATATTGGAAATATTTACTGGGTTATATTCTTCATCAAATTTCACTAAGACCATTGTATATTTTTTGTTATGGAAGGATTGGTAAGATAAATAGAGTCTTAATAAGCTGAAAAGGAATTACTTACGCTATCATGTTATTTGTATTATGAGGGAGTTTTGGTATTTACAAAAATTTGTTCCCTTAATTAAAGATCTCTTAATGCTTTGTTTAAAACATTTGTAATACTAACATATAGAGTAGTGAAAGGACGTTGTAACCAATAAAAATTGAGCCATTATAATATAGAATTTTTATTATTTAATTATATGATTAATTAAATTCGATTACATTATAGAAAATTGTATTGGATTAAGAAATTGTTTTAAAACTATGAAAACGATCCAATTTTTTTTATATAATATTATTTCAAGTATCATTAAATAAATTCTATACATAAACAAAGATTGGTAATATATATATATAGATAACATAAATTCTATACCTAAACAAAGATTGGTAATATATATATATAAAGCAAAGATTGGTAATATATATATAAGCATGCCATGTGTAAATTCTCGTTGAAAACATTAACCTCATACAAAACACATAGGTTATATATAACATTTTTGCAAGCTATGTGATTTGTATTAGGTTAATGTCTTGAATGGGAATTTACACATTTCTTCTATTGTTTCGTTGTACTTATACATTATTAAATTGATTTTAAATAACTCATTAAATTTTCTATGTGAAATAGGTAACCATTTTAAATTCTCATGTTGGTGTACATAGAGTAGGAAATCTATTTTATTACAAGAGAATTTACACATTTCCTCTATTGTTTCGTTCTACTTATACATTATTAAATTGATTTTAAATAACTCATTAAATTTTCTATGTGAAATAGGTAACCATTTTAAATTCTCATGTTGGTGTACACAGAGTAGGAAATCTATTTTATTACAAGAGAGGGAACATTGCTAGATAATACATAAAGAGGGAGTGAAGATAAACCTGAAATCTATAAGGTTGGAATCAAGCTAATGGTAATAAATCGTCGATAAATAGTCCATGACTAGATTCAAATGCTCAGATACACCAGTTTAATTCCATGTTCTTCCTTTGGATTTATCCCCATGGCTAACCTTAGATTTTGCAATTAAAGAAAATAGTTTGATGGCAAGAAAAAACAATCATTGTTCCATGAGGAGGTTTTTACGTAGTCCACAAATTCTTTAGTGGAATAAGGCCTATGCCCATAACCGTAGTTTCACACAATCGTGGAGTGGATTGAGATTTGTGTGCATCACTTTGATTTGGGTATTAGAGTTGGAGGAGGGAAAATGAGGATGTGTGGGTGTTGAAAGAGTTAAAAGGAGCATGTATGAGACATGTAAGGACATTGGTAGTGGCTATTGGAAAACATGGCAATCTCATCTAATAGTGCAAAATATTTATAACATCTTCAAATATTATTTTAGTTCAAAAAATTAAAATAGGTCAAATAATTTAGTAGGTCTTTTATTAAAGAACAAATAAGGCAATACTAATTTTATTTAATATTTTGTCTATTGAAATGTATTTTCTATTTTCCAAAGTTGCATGTCATGTTTTTTCCTTATGGAATATTTTTATAATTTGTGTATGAGAAAGTGAGTTGTTGTTTTGATAGATGATGTGATCTACTATATTCTAAAAAAATACATTTTTTTCTATTATTATTTCTATTGCAGGTAGTAGATAATGCATTAGGCTTTTGTTTTTTCCTTAGGGAATATTTTTATAATTTGTGTATGAGAAAGTGAGTTGTTGTTTTGATAGATGATGTGATCTACTATATTCTAAAAAAATACATTTTTTCTATTATTATTTCTATTGCAGGTAGTAGATAATGCATTAGGCTTTTGGTCAAATTTATATTACTTTGAGTTTAACCTTTAAAAAATCAAAGATTTCAAAGTTTAACACTACACATTGAAATTATTATTATTTTTAAATAATTTAGTTAATTTATTATTAATCTGATTAGTTATTAGAATAACATGTTATCGTTGAGTGCTTTGAACTTTGTGTTGTGTATTTATGCTAGCCTGTCAAACTACTATGTTGCCTATCAATCAATCTACTATGCTATGATGCAGGAGCATCTAGACCCGGCCAGCAATGTGACAGGGTGGTCACATGTTGTGGCAAACGCCAGATAGACTAGTTGTTAAATTTGTCTTAATTTCAATAAGGGCAAGTAGTTGAGAGTGGTCTAATTAGAAATAAATGGCAAGTGATCATCCCTGGGTGGAGATCAAGCCAAGTGGTCTAGTTTGTTTAGGTGGAGATCAAGATTGAATTGTAATTGTATAACTAATTCCTTCATGTGTGGAAAGTAGTAGTTAGATACGACATATGTATAACTTCTTTGGTGGGATTTAAAAAGAGGGAGGAGGCAACAGGTGGAAGACGAAGGAAAAAAGGAAGGAGCCGGAGGCACTTGTAAGCCTACGGGCAGCGAAAAGAGGAGGCCATTAGTTAGAGTAAATTAGACCTGAGAAGGGAGAAAAAAAAACCTTCAGATATGTGTTTGTATACAGAGGTTTGATTGGGGTGTTAAATTCTCTATCTCACGGTGAATTCCAAATTCCATTCGAGTTTAGTGGTGACGGAGGTAATGTTAAATCAGTTTATGGTTGTTCTGTCCATTTGTTCTCTCGGGTATTTATGGTTGTTCCAATGTCATTGCATATTAGTTCCATTTCATTTGGTAATTTCAAATACGGCAGTTCCCTCGCTACGTGTTGTGGCTTGGACTGGTGGTTATTTTAAATTATCCCTTTCCTGGTAACTAACCCCTATTTGGAAGCTCTCAGAAATCCGAAAAAGAAACCCTGACCAAGTCCATAAGTTTCAGCCCACGGAAGGTAGAGTCAGAGGTTGTGGAGAAAGAAGAGTCAAAGTCGTTGCTGATTGTCGAAGCACCGAACACCGAACACTGAAGAGGAAGCCGTCGAGCCGTTTCAGGATTCGACGAATCAAGAGTCGAATGCAAAATGCTGTAATAGTTACCAGATATATGAAACTGAAGTTTGGATATGCGGTGGGCAATGCAGTGTTGATATTGGTGAAGTTGATGCTATGGCTTAAGGCACCAACCGGTGAATGGGTAAGATGCATTGAATAGCCACAAGAGCTAAAGTTGTTGATTAATAAAGTGCCACATATATTTTGATGTGTAGGATGCATAGCGATAGAGCATAGATGTTTGTGGTTAACATTTAGATGGTGAGAGTTTATTTGGGAAGGGTGAGCCCATTTAAAGTCGAAAGATGTGAGTTGGGTTTAATCACATGAAGAAGTGATTGTTGGAAGTATAGTTTTCATGAACCATAAAATTTGTGAACAGATGCTTGAGAAGCTTCCGCAAATGAATGGTGTAGAATCGGCAAGCTCGGACTGGGAGTCTTACTTGGGAAGTTATTGAAGGTGCATTTTTACATGCATGCGAATGGGAAAGATTATGGGTTATGCAGGTTTAACTTGCATCAATTTTGGTATCAGAGCCGGAATAACTCTGTGTGAAGAATCAAGTTTTTTTTTAATTTGAGTTAATTGCATGTGATGAATGAATGTCAGATTTTGAAACTAATGAAGATTGTGGCACAGGGATGCAGTGCAATTGAGGAAGGAAGAAAGATCGTGAAGGTGAGCTGACAACGTATTATTTAACTCTAGTTTGAAGGTTATGCTTGGATAATTTTACTTACAGGCCTAGTGAAGAAATCTCAGCAGGGAGAAGTAGGTCACAACTATAGAGCAGTGATAGAGGAGTCCAACAAAGGATTCTAAGTGAATGTGGTAGAACCTAAAGATTCATCAGAGGTTGAATAAAGTTGCATATGAGTGAAGCCTGAAGGAGCAGTGGAGAAATGCTCGAAAGGTTCCAGTAAAGGACCGGGTGATTACCAAAAGACCAGATCCGGAGGAAGGGATTGATGAGGTAAGTGGCAGCAGAAGAGTTTACTGTTACAGAGGCTTGGTGCAACTCATGGGTGAGAAAATCATGGCGAACGAGATGACTATTGAAAGTCATAAAGGAGAGAGCAGAGGTTCAAAAAGAGGCCACAGTAGAAAGAGGGAGAAAGAAGATGCCAAGGCAAATGGCATAAGACAGTAGTTGACTCATGAAGAGTATGAGAAAGAGAAAGCTGAGATCGCGGTTCATCTTGAGTTATTGATGGAATTGTTACGGGAAAATATGGGAGACCAGAGACATGGTTGGAATATGAGGAAGAGAGTGAAGTGGTAGAGGCTACAACAGAAAAGAGATAAACAAATAAACATGCATTTAACAGAAGAGTTGAGGAAGCTCGAGCAGATGATGAGTATACAGTGGAGTCGTGAAGAACTCAGAGCAGCTGAGTTGAAAGTGGAGGTTTCCATTGGTGAAACAGAGGAGGAGATCATTGATGATTTATTGGGTTATTGGGCAGATCCAGATCAACTGGATGATGTCAAATCTTGTGTTTTTATAGCTAACAATTGTGATGTGATTACAGGTTTTACTGAGGAGGATGCGCAATCTTGTGAAGCTATCACGAGTATGGAAAAGAATCTTTCAGGAGATAAATACTCGGAAGAAGAAAGCAGCGATACGTTTGTACTTGAAGCTGTTGCAGTAGAGAGGAGCTCAAAAAGAGAGGATGAAGACAAAGATGATAGAAGATCATTGCAAAGTTTCTGAAGAAAGCCACTATGGAGGAAAGAATGCCAAGACAAAGGGCATGAAGAGGATGAGTCAAGAGGAGCTTGACAAGCAACATGCTGACATGAAAGCAATATTGGAGATGTTGACAGAGTTGCTACAAGAACTAGAACACCAAAAAAGAGGATGGACCTTTCCATTAAAAGGAAAGAAGGTGATTTGGCACTCATTACAGATGAGGTGGAAGCAAAAGGAGATTGCCTCATGGAAAAAGGAACTCAAATTCTTTATGTCAAGGATAAGAATGGAAGATGCCGCAAGCAAATTTGTTCAGAGGAAAATGCTTGAAGAAGCGGGAAAAGTAGTTGAAGTTATCTATAAGCCAGAGGAAGAAATATCTCTGGATGATGATGAGGAAAAGGTGAGATCGTATGAAGGTCTCAAAAGTAAAGAAGAGAAATTGCATCAGTATATTGGAATGTTAACAGGAAGACTAGAAGAAATCTCATGGAGATATATTGAACTGTTGACAGGAAGATTAGAAGGAAATTCAGAGAAACAGGTTGGACTAGTGACAAAAGGTAAAACTGATGGAATCATGGAAACACAACCTTATTGGAAAGATGCAAATAAATTAATTGACGTGCCACATAAACTTCCAACATTGCATACACCGTTGTCAGAAATCTTGGCTACGATGTTGCCGCTCGAAGGAAGTTCAGGTATGCAAGAAGGCCAGATGAGCGTCAGGAAGAGTGTTTTGTCAGTAGAAAAGAATCCGTTAATTCAAGATGTAACATCAAAAAAATATTCTGTAGAGGATGTGCAACTTTCCAAGAGCAGTTTGAGAGAGACAGAAGAGGTCAAAGAGGGTTTAAATGACGTGGAAGTATCAGTGCGACAGGCAGGGGAAGACAAATCATCGTTTAATTTTCTATTTGTTGGCCAACGGAAACCTGGCGGAAAAGCCATCAAATGTAGTGATCAACCCTGTTTTGTTCCCGTGATTTGGGATGTGTATCAAGCCGGTTCCCTTGAAAATTTGGCACGCGGGGACATGAAATCAATTAAAGGAAGGGTTAAGTTGCCAACATCTTGTCTTCACGGCGATAAAGGGTTGCCCATAGTTGGTAGCGACATTTCTTGGTAGGGAGCATGTGGTCCTAGCTATTGTTCCTCGCCACCCAATGGCTCCTCAAAATTGTTTTCAAGCGATTCAGTAACACCCACGTGGAATGTAGTTGACAGGCCTGGGAGCGAAAACTGCACATAAGATGAGAGCTCCAAAATATTAGTGAAAGTAACATATAAAGGTGAAAAGGGACAAATAACGAAGATTGTCAAAGAAGTTCATGAAGAAGAGACCATGATTTCTGAAAAATTAGTAGAAGATCATCATGCTATCATGATGATAGGCATGATTAAGTCAACCATGGGAGAGGTTGAGTTGATCAACCTGGAAAACGTACCTCAAGGAAGACGACCTGAAGCAGGAATTCACCTAGAAAAAGGTGAATAAAAGGAAGAAGAGCTGACAATGACAAGAAGTCAGCAACAGGATCAAGGAGGAAAAGAAAGCAGCGCTCATCAAGAAGCTAATGTATGGGAGAAGGAGCTAGAGTTACTGGAGAAATGGCTAAAAGCACTAGTACCTGCTGAAGACTGCAAGAGGCTGGCAGTAAAAGAAGCAGAAGCAGGGGATGAAGTTCACAACTGTGAACCCTGGTAAGGAAGCCTTATTATAATAGATGATGCAAAGGAAAAACTTGAAAACTCTTTGGATTTAAATCAACACACTAAAGTATTGGTGAAAGAAGAAAGTCTAGAATAACAAATTGGAATATTGTTGAAAGGAGACACACACTTTAAATGTGTGAAACATAGGAAGATGCAGGTGGACAACAGCAACCATCTAAAGCAGGAAGGTAGAATTAATGAAGAAGACCAGCAAGAAGATCGACTGGGGACAGAGATTGAGAACATAAAGAAACTGATGTTGAAGCAGACCAAAAGGAAAAGGTTGGCAGCATCAGAAAAAGTGATCAGCGAAGTACAAAAAAGAATTCAGCAGGGTAAGAGAATTTGTCCAAATGATCCTGACGCCACCAAAAAGCTTGAAGAGACCAAAACAACAGTAAAAAAAATTATATTTATTGAGGCCATCTCAGTGAATGATCTTGTGAATCATTCTGTTGTTGATTCTGTTGATTTTCATTCAATAAAGGTAGAGCAACAGCATGGAATAGAAGGAGAAAATGTAACATTGGAATTTATAAAGAAAGTGATAGAAGATTTCAAATAAAGGATTGAGATTTGTGTGCATCACTTTGATTTTGGGTATTAGAGTTGGAGGGAAAATGAGGATGTGTGGGTGTTGAAAGGGTTAAAAGGAGCATGTATGAGACATGTAAGAATATTTGTAGTAGCTATTGGAAAAAAAGGCAATCTCATCTAATAGTGCAAAATATTTATAACATCTTCAAATATTATTATTAGTTAAAAAATTAAAATAGGTCAAATAATTTAGTATGTCTTTTATTAAAGAACAAATAAGGCAATACTAATTTTATTTAATATTTTGTCTATTGAAATGTATTTTCTATTTTCCAACGTTGCATGTCATGTTTTTTCTTATGGAATATTTTTATAATTTGTGTATAAGAAAGTGAGTTGTTGTTTTCATAGATGATGTGATGCATTATATTCTAAAAAAATACATTTTTTCCTATTATTATTTCTATTGCAGGTAGTAGATAATGTATTAGGTTTTTGGTCAATCTATATTACTTTGAGTTTGACCTTAAAAAATCAAAAATTTCAAAGTTTAACACTACACATTGAAATTTATTATTATTTTTAAATAATTTAATTAATTTTTTATTAATCTGATTGGTTATCAGAATAAATATGTTATTGTTGAGTGCTTTGAACTTTGTGTTGTGTATTTATGCTAGCTTGTCAAACTACTATGTTGTCTATCATCAATCTACTATGCTATGATGTAGGAGCATCTAGACCCGACCAGCAATGTGACGGGGTGGTCACATGTGGCGAATGCCAGATAGACTAGTTGTTAAATTTTTCTTAATTTCAATAAGGGAAAGTAGTTAAGAGTGGTCTAATTAGGAATAAATGGCAAGTGATCATCCCTGCGTAGAGATCAAGCCAAGTGGTCTAGTTTGTTTAGGTGGAGATCAAGATTGAATTGTAACTGTATAACTAATTCCTTCATGTGTGGAAAGTAGTATATAGATACGACATATGTATAACTTCTTTGGTGGGATTGAAAAAGAGGGAGGAGGCAACAGGTGGAAGACGAAGGAAAAAAGGAAGGACCCGGAGGCACTTGTAAGCCTACGGGCAGCTAAAAGAGGAGGCCGTTAGTTAGAGTAAATCAGGCCTGAGAAGGGAGAAAAAAAAACCTTCAGATATGTGTTTGTATACAGAGGTTTGACTAGGGTGTTAAATTCTCTGTCTCACGGAAGGGTGAGCCCATTTAAAGTCGAAAGATGTGAGTTGGGTTTAATCACATGAAGAAGTGATTGTTGGAAGTATAGTTTTCATGAACCATAAAATTTGTGAACAGATGCTTGAGAATCTTCTGCAAATTAATGGTGTAGAATCGGCAAGCCCGGAGTGGGAGTCTTACTTGGGCAGTTATTGAAGGTGCATTTTTACATGCATGCGAATGGGAAAGATTATGGGTTATGCAGGTTTAACCTACGTCAATTTTGGTATCAGAGCCGGAATAGCTCTGTGTGAAGAATCAAGTTTTTTTTTTAATTTGAGTTAATTGCATGTGATGAATGAATGTCAGATTTTGAAACTAATGAAGATTGCAGCACAGGGATGCAGTGTAGTTGAGGAAGGAAGCAAGATCTTGAAGGTGAGCTGACAAAGTATTATTTAACTCTAGTTTGAAGGTTATGCTTGGATAATTTGACTTACAGGCATAGTGAAGAAATCTCAGCGGGGAGAAGTAGGTCACAACTGTAGAGCAGTGATAGAGGAGTCCAACAAAGGATTCTAAGTGAATGTGGTAGAACCTGAAGATTCAACAAAGTTTGAATAAAGAGCCTGAAGGAGCAGTGGAGAAATGCTCGAAAGGTTCCAGTAGAGGACTGGGTGATTACCAAAAGACCAGATCCGGAGGAAGGGATTGGTGAGGTAAGTGGCAGCAGAAGAGTTTGTTGTTTCAGAGGATTGATGCAACTCATGGGTGAGAAACTCATGGCGAAGGAGATGACTATTGAAAGTCATAAAGGAGAGAGCAGAGTTTCAGAAAGAGGCCACAGTAGAAAGAGGGAGAAAGAAGATGCCAAGGCAAATGGCATAAGAAAGCAGTTGACTGATGAAGAGTATGAGAAAGAGAAAGCTGAGATCGTGGTTCATCTTGAGTTATTAATGGAATTGTTACGGGAAAATATGAGAGACCAGAGACATGGTTGGAATATGAGGAACAGAGTGAAGTGGCAGAGGCTACAACAGAAAAGAGATCAACAGATAAACATGCAGTTAACAGAAGAGCTAAGGAAGCTCGAGCAGATGATGAGTATACGGTTGAGTCGTGAAGAACTCATAGCAGCTGAGTTGAAAGTGGAGGTTTCCATTGGTGAAATAGAGGAGGAGATCATTGATGTTTTCTTGGGTTATTGGGCAGATCCAGATCAACTGGATGATGTAAAATCTTGTGTTTTTATAGTTGACAATTGTGATGTGATTACAGGTTTTACTGAGGAGGATGCACAATCTTGTGAAGCTGTCACAAGTATGGAAAAGAATCTTTCAGGAGATAAATACTCGGAAGAAGAAAGTAGCGATACGTTTGTACTTGAAGCTGTTGCAGTAGAGAGAGGAGCTCAAAAAGAGAGGATGAAGACAAAGATAATGGAAGATCATTGCAGAGGTTCTGAAGAAAGCCATTATGGAGGAAAGAATGCCAAGACAAAGGGCATGAAGAGGATGATTCAAGAGGAGCTTGACAAGCAACTTGCTGACATGAAAGCAAGATTGGAGATGTTGACAGAGTTGCTACAAGAACTAGAAGACCAGAAAAGAGGATGGACCTTTCCATTAAAAGGAAAGAAGGTGATTTGGCACTCATTATAGATGAGGTGGAAGCAAAAGGAGATTGCCTCATGGACAAAGGAACTCAAATTCTTTGAGTCAAGGATAATAATGGAAGATGCCGCAGGCAAATTTGTTCAGAGGAAAATGCTTGAAGAAGCGGGAGAAGCAGATGAAGCAGATGAAGTTATCTGCAAGCTAGAGGAAGGAATATCTCTGGATGATGATGAGGAAAAGGTGATATCGTATGAAGGTCTCAAAATTTCAGAAGAGAACTTGCATCAGTATACTGGAATGTTAACAGGAAGACTAGAAGAAAGCTCATCAAGATATACTGAACTGTTGACAGGAAGATTAGAAGGAAATTCAGAGAAACAAGTTGGACTAGTGACAGAAGGTAAAACTGATGGAATCATGGAAACACAACCTTATGGGAAAGATGCGAATAAAGTAATTGACATGCCACATAAACTTCCAACATTGCATACACCGTTGTCAGAAATCTTGGCTACGATGTTGCCACTCGAAGGAAGTTCGAGTATGCAAGAAGGCCAGATGAGCGTCAGGAAGAGTGTTTTGTCAGTAGAAAAGAATCTGTTAATTCAAGATGTAACATCAAAAAAATATTTTGTAAAGGATGTGCAACTTTCCAAGAGAAGTTTGAGAGAGATAGAAGAGGTCAAAGAGGGTTTAAATGACGTGGAAGTATCAGTGCGACAGGCAGGGGAAGGCAAATCAACGTTTAATTTTCTATTTGTTGGCCAAAGGAAACCTGGCGGAAAAGCCATCAAATGTAGTGATCAACCCTATTTTGTTCCCATGATTTGGGATGCGTATCAAGCCGGTTCCCGTGAAAAGTTAGCAGGCGGGGACATGAAATCAATTAAAGGAAGGGTTAAGTTGCCAACATCTTGTCTTCACGGCGATAGAGGGTTGCCCATAGTTGGTAGCGACATTTCTTGGTAGGGAGCATGTGGTCCTAGCTATTGTTCCTCGCCACCCAATGGCTCCTCAACATTGTTTTCAAGCGATTCAGTAACACCCACGTGGAATGTAGTTGACAATCCTGGGAGCGAAAACTACACAGAAGACGAGAGCTCCAAAATATTAGTCAAAATAACATATAAAGGTGAAAATGGACAACCAACGAAGATTGTCAAAGAAGTTCATGAAGAAGAGACCATGATTTCTAAAAACTTAGTAGAAGATCATCATGCTGTCATGATGATAGGCACGATTGAGTCAACCATGGGAGATGTTGAGTTGATCAACCTAGAAAACGTACCTCAAGGAAGACAACCTGAAGCAAGAATTCACCTAGCAAAAGGTGAAGAAAAGGAAGAAGAGCTGACAATGACAAGAAGTCAGCAACAGGATCAAGGAGGAAAAGAAAGCAACGCTCATCAAGAAGCTAATGTATGGGAGAAGGAGCTAGAGTTACTGGAGAAATGGCTAAAAGCACCAGTACCTGCTGAAGGCTGCAAGAGGTTGGCAGTAAAAGAAGCAGAAGCAGGGGATGAAGTTCACAACTTTGAACCTGGGCAAGGAAGCCTTATTAGAATAGATTATGCAGAGGAAAAACTTGAAAACTCTTTGGAGTTAAATCAACACACTTAAGTATTGGTGAAAGAAGAAAGTCCAGAACAACAAATTGGAATACTGTTGAAAGGAGACACACAGTCTAAATGTGTGAAACATAGGAAGATGCAGCTGGACAGCAGCAACCAGCTAAAGCAGGAAGGGAGAATTAATGAAGAGACCAGCAAGAAGATCGACTGGGGACAGAGATTGAGAACATAAAGAAACTGATGTTGAAGCAAACCAGAAGGCAAAGACTGGAAGCATCAGAAAAAGTGATCAGCGATGTACAAAAAAAAATTCAGCAGGGTAAGAGAATTTGTCCAAATGATCCTGATGCCACCAAAAAGCTTGAAGAGACCGAAACAACAGTCAAAAAAATTAGATTTATTGAGGCCATCTCAGTGAATGATCTTGTGAATCATTCTATTGTTGATTCCATTGATTTTCATTCAATAAAGGTAGAGCAACAGCATGGAATAGAAGGAGAAAATGTAACATTGGAATTTATAAAGAAAGTGATAGAAGACTTCAAGAATCAGGAAAGTATACACAGAAGGTGTGCATTTCAAATATTATCACAAGTAAAGGTTTTGCTAGAGGAGATGTCGTCGCTGGTTGACATCGATATTCCGATTGGAAAGCAATTCACTGTTTGTGATGACATCCATGGTCAGTATTATGACCTTTTTAACATCTTTGAGGTTAGTAGGCTTCCTTCGGAGAACAATACTTATCTTTTTAATGATGATTTTGTTGACCGAGGATTATTTTCAGTTGAAGTTATACTTGTGCTACTCGTATTCAAGTGTATGTGTCCAACTGGACTCTATTTTGCAACAGGAAATCGTGAAAGTGGGAGTATGAACTAGATTTATAGTTTTGAGGGCGAAGTCAAGTCCAAGTACAGTGAAAACATGGTTGAGCTTTTCGCTGAAGTGTTTTGTTGTTTGCCTTTGGTTCATGTCCTCAATGACAAGATTTTTGTTGTCCATGGTAGTCTTTTTAGTGTTGATGGCATAAAACTGGATGATATCGAAGACATTGTTAGAGAGCCACCTGAAGAGGTTCTGATGTGTGAAATACTATGGAGTGATCCACAGCTCCATAAAGGGCGTGGACGCAGCAAACAAGATGTTGGTTTGTCTCTTGGAGAAGATGTGACCAAAAGGTTTTTCCAAGAAAACAATCTTGCACAGGTGGTCAGGTCTCATGAAGTTAAAGAGGAAGATTATGAAATTGAACACAACGGAAAACTTATTACGGTGTTTTCAGCTCCAAAATATTGTGACCAGAGAAGGAAGATGAAGCAGGAAGCAGCTGACATACAGCCTAAATGGAGGAGCAGAGCATATGGACAACTCTAGGACAAAATCTGGGATCCAGGAGGAATTTTTTATTTTTCTTCATTCCTTTTTGAAAGCATATGATCAGGAGATCATGAATGTTTTCAAGCTTGAGAGTCTAATGCAGGAGCATCCAGACCCGACCAGAAATGTGACAGGGTGGTCACATGTTGTGGTGAACGCCAAATAGACTAGTTGTTAATTTTTTCTTAATTTCAATAAGGGAAAGTAGTTAAGAGTGGTCTAATTAGGAATAAATGGCAAGTGATCATCCCTGCGTGGAGATCGAGCCAAGTGGTCTAGTTTGTTTAGGTGGAGATCAAGATTGAATTGTAACTGTATAACTAATTCCTTCATGTGTGGAAAGTAGTAGTTAGATACGACATATGTATAACTTCTTTGGTAGGATTGAAAAAGAGGGAGGAGGCAACAGGTGGAAGACGAAGGAAAAAAGGAAGGACCCGGAGGCACTTGTAAGCCTACGGGTAGAGAAAAAAGGAGACCATTAGTTAGAGTAAATCAGGCCTGAGAAGGGAGAAAAAAAAACCTTCAGATATGTGTTTGTATGCGTAGGTTTGACTGGGGTGTTAAATTCTCTGTCTCACGGTGAATTCCAAATTCCATTTGAGTTTAGTGGTGACAGAGGTAATGTTAAATAAGTTTATGGTTGTTCTGTCCATTTGTTCTCTCGGGTATTTATGGTTGTTTCGATGTCATTGCACATTAGTTCCATTTCATTTGGTAATGTCAAATACGGCAGTTCCCTCGCTCCGTGTTGTGGCTTGGACTGGTGGTTATTTTAAATTATCCCTTTCTTGGTAACTAACCCATGTTTGGAAGCTCTCAGAAATCCGAAAAAGAAACCCCGGCCGAGTCCACAAGTTTCAGCCCACGGAAGGCAGAGTCAGAGGTTGTGGAGAAAGAAGAGTCGAAGCCGTTGCTGAGTGTCGAAGCACCGACCGCTGAAGAGGAAGCCATCGAGCCATTTCAGGATTCGACAAATCAAGAGTCGAATGCAGAATGTTGTAATAGTTACCAGATATATGAAAGTGAAGTTTGGATATGCGGTGGGAAATGAAGTGTTGATATTGGTGAAGTTGATGCTATGGCTTAAGGCACCAGCCGGTGAATGGGTAAGATGCGTTGAATAGCCACAAGAGCTAAAGTTGTTGATTAATAAAGTACCACATGTATTTTGATGTGTAGGATGCATAGCGATAGAGCATAGATGTTTGTGGTTAACATTTAGATGGTGAGAGCTTATTTGGGAAGGGTGAGCCCATTTAAAGTCGAAAGATGTGAGTTGGGTTTAATCACATGAAGAAGTGATTGTTGGAAGTATAGTTTTCAGGAACCATAAAATTTGTGAACAAATGCTTGAGAAGCTTCCGCAAATGAATGGTGTAGAATCAGCAAGCCCGGACTGGGGGTCTTACTTAGGCAGTTATTGAAGGTGCATTTTTACATGCATGCGAATGGGAAAGATTCTGGGTTATGCAGGTTTAACCTGCGTCATGCTACCTGGTATGTCCCTGCTTTGAATGCATTGACAGTTGGACGGCTTCCTATCTACTGCAACATATAATGATGATAGTCCAGTACGAAGGCTTATGGGGTAAGTAATAGCATGGGTGTTGTATGGATGTACTTAGAGGAGTTATTCAACAATACATTCATTTCTTGATTGATGATAAAAACAATATTATAAAATACAAATAAATCATAAAAAATATTATAAAATACAAATTTGACTTTGAGAATAAATAATTGGGAAAATAATGTTACAAAAGGTTAATTTCTTTTTAATAAATGTTAACAAAAAGACACCATTTCTTAATATGTGAAAGATGTCAGACTATAAAGCAAGATATGTGACTCGTAAAATAATATTATTTATAATTTAAAGTTTGAAATTAGTGCATTTCTGTATTCTAAACATTTATATTTGCATACCACATGCATATGCAATATTTATAGCCAAGACATACATTTGTAATTATTTTACAATGGAGTTTTCAGTTATCATAATAGCATGGAGTGAACTTAAAATATTTGTCTATGCATGTCTTCTAAGGATTGTACCACAATGTCTCCTTCTCATACACTTTGTACACTTCACAAACTTGATGTGTTTTTTTCCTTTTGTCAAGTTTCAGCATATAGTGGTTTAGTCAAGGGTTTGGGAGAATAACATAAAATGCTTATTTTCAATTACTTTATTAACATTAAATGCAAATCAACACAGAAATGAAAGGTTGAAATATTTATATAGACTTATAGTAAAATTTATAAAACAATTAAAGTAATAATCTACTCTCATTGTAAGTTATAATTCTTATTAAATCAAACTAATTTATGAAATATATATTTATTTTAATTATATATAAATTTTATTTAAAAACAAATATTGTCTAGAACAAATGGTCTCTAACCTTGAACAAATTTTTCTCATTTATTGTCTTTTACTTTAATTCAACTATATTTAAACTAAGTGGCAGAGACTAGCTACTATGTAGTACTTGTTTGATTTGGTTGAGTTTAGCAAAGAATAACTACATTGGAAATTGAAACATTTTTGGGTTTTGATACAAGCTAAAGAAAGGTGTCTGTATCCATGTAAAGGCTTTAAAAATAATTTGAGACATGTATACAAGTAGTAGGAAAGATTAATGAAGAGGATTAGTTTCTTCCTACAGATTGGGTATTCTTTGAAGTTCTAGCTGTTGGGTTGTGTTATATTCTTTCCACGACTAACCTATGTAGTGAACCAGGGGGGTTAGAGGGGGGGCAGAGCCCCCCTTCGTGCGTCGATTGCGCAGCGGGGGGTCACGATGGGGGCAGTAGATCAGCCCCCCTGTCCGAAGGGGGTTTGAAGGGGGGCGGGTAGCCCCCCTCTACGGGGTGCGGGGCAGCGCCCCGAGAAAAAAAATTTTGGACCCTATATTAGGTTGGGCGAACCTACCTATGGTTTTCGATCCATGGTTTTCAACGCGATGGTTTTTTGGCCCATGGTATTGGATGCTTCGGCATGTATAAATATGTATTGTAACATTGAAAAGAATATAATGAAAAAATCAAGCTAGTAGTCTCGGTTTTGAGATCCAGTGGGAAATCTCTGTGTATATGTGTTTTATGTGTTATGCTCTCGCATTTTTATTTTTCCTGTGATTTAGAATTCGTATGCAGGTAATTTCTGTTCGGGGTTAAAAACCTTACATTTTGGGATCAAGGAAGCTGTTGTTGGCTTCAAGGGGACGCCTTTGTTGCTGAGGGGTTTCGCTTCGGCCTGTGGTAGACCCTGTTCAGTGGGAGATCTGCGAGATCGATTCTGGTGGTGAAAGAAGATGGCGAGCAGCGGAAAGATAGAGATTGAGAAGTTCAATGGTCTGAGTTTTGAGTTGTGGAAACTCAAGATGGAGGATCTGTTGGTGGATAAAGATCAGTGGATCGCGGTAGATCCGGGTACTAAACCAACGGGAGTGACCGATGAAGAATGGAAGAAGTTGGATCAGAAGGCAAAGAGCACATTACGATTGTGTGTCTCAGATTCAGTATTGTTGAATGTATCAGGGGAAGCTACGGCGAAGGCTTTATGGGACAAGTTAGGGACTTTGTACCAATCTAAGTCTCTGGTGAAT
>APFE031084492.1:0-10232 GCA_000404065.3 Pinus taeda | reverse complement strand
TGATTTCCTTGATCTTCTCTGGATCCATCTTTAACCCATCAGTAGAAACAACAAAACCCAAATATACTAACTCTTCCTTCATGAATGAACATTTCTTTAAATTTAACAGTAACTTATCTTGTTGTAGCCTCTGTAAGACATAATTTAGATGTCTCACATGTTCCTCTTTTGATCAGCTATAAACTAATATATCATCCAAATATACTATTACAAATTTACCAATAAATTTTTTCAAAACTTCATTCATGAGCTTCATGAATGTACTAGGAGCATTTGATAACCCAAAAGGCATTACCATCCATTCATACAATCCTTCATTTGTTTTAAAAGCAGTTTTCCACTCATCTCCCTCTGTAATTCTGATTTGATGATAACCACTTTTTAAATCCAACTTTGTAAAATATCTTGCTCCACTCAAACAATCCATCAAATCTTCAATTCTAGGTAAAGGAAATATGTACCTGATTGTTATCTTGTTGATTTCTCTTGAATTAGTGCACATTCTCCAACCTCCATCTTTCTTTGGACTCAACATTGTTGGCACTACACAAGGACTCAAACTCGCTCTAATTAGTCCCTTATCTAACAACTCCCGAACCTATTTCCTGACTTCTTCATTTTCTGTGGGAGTCATCCTGTAAGTTGCTTTATTTGGTATATTTGCTCCTGGAATCAAATCTATATGATGACTGATTTTTCTAATGGGTGGTAACTCATCAGGAAAATCATCTACAATGATATCACAATAACTATCTAGCATCTCTTGAATTTCAATTGGTAAACCAGGAACTTTTATGGAAGTAATTATTACCTTGGGTTTGCGAATCAATGCAAAATTTACCTCATCCTCTTCAATCTGCTGCAAGTACTCCTTTCCAATCAGCAATAGAGTCTTTAGATCAGACTTTCTTGATGCATCTTCTTCCATAGGCAACAATGTATGATTGACACCATCTTTGCTAAATTTTTATGTATTATTCTTTCCATCATGCATAGCTCCTCTATTACACTGCCAAGGTCTTCCTAGCAATATGTGACACACATCCATAGGCATCACATCACAGAATTTTGTCTCTGTATTTGCCCAATTGCAACTCCACTTCACACTGCTCATTCACTAACCACTAATATCCCTTTTGAAGCCATGACACTTTGTAAGGTATTGGATGTTTCTTTGTTTTCAATTTCAACTTTTCCACCACTTCTATAAAGACCAAATTATCTATACTACCACTATCAATTATCATCTGACAACATTTACCTTGAACCTTGCACACAGTCCTAAACAAGGTCTTTCTCTGCACTGGTTCAACAATTTCCTTTGTTGGCTTTAACAAAACTTTGTTAACTACCAAAGATTCCCCTTTCTCTGGTACATTTTCTTCTTCTATTACCTTTGCTGCTTCCTCTTCAGCCTTAGCAACAATTTCATCTCTCTGATTTATTCCTATATTTTCTGGGCACTCATAGGCTCCGCGTCCCAGCTTGTTATATTTGTAACATATGACTTCTCTTCCTCTGCCTCTGCCTCCTCTTCCTCTATAAACTTCCTCTACCACTTGCATCACCTCCTGTGGGTGCATGTTGACTTGAGTTGCTGCTAGCTCCATCTCTAGGTGTTGTAAACCTTCCTCTACCGCCTTGACTTCCCCTTCCTTGGAAAGTACCTCTATTTCTGGCAAATTGCTTCCTCATGAGTTTTTCTTCAGCCTTCAATACCATCTGATAAGCCTCTTCTACTATTTTAGGAGACAATACACTTATTTCATCTTGAATCTCCATTCTGAGACCATTTACATATCTTGCAACCTTCTCATCTGTATCTTGAATTTGTCCAGCTCTTATGCTCACTTTGTAGAATTCCTCTGTGTATTCCTTCATTGTCATAGACCTCTATCTAAGATTTTGCATCTATCTAAATAATGTCTGTTGATAATCACTTGGAAAAACCTTACCTTTCAACTTTGTCACCATCCCGTTCCAATTTTTAATTGGTTGTTTACCAAGTCTTCTTCTTTCTCCCTACACTCCATCCCACCAAAGTGTTGCATGTCCTTTCAATTTTGTGACAGCAAACTTCACTTTCTTTTCCTCTTTTGTTTCTTCATAATCAAATAATTTATCCATGTCATTAATCTAGTCTATCAATTCCTCAGGGATTAAACTTCTTGTATAAATTGAACTTCAAGTCTAGGTTTAGATGTGGATCTTAACACTGACTTAAAGAATCTCAGTTCAGGAGTTACATATGCAGGTTCCTCTTCTTCTGCAACTCCAACTTCAGGCTCACTAACATCTCCAGCATCTATATCTCTTGTCATTTCCACTACTTCTAATCTAGCTTGCATTTGTTGCATAGATTCTAATACTTTAGCATTTGCAACTGGGCTTCCTCTTCTTCGACCACCATCTCTTCCTCCAACTCTGAAAGCCATGTTGGATTTCCTTCTTTGATCCTTGAGATCTTGTTTAGTGTCAGTAGGTCGCTTTGATACCACAAATTGTGGTCTGGTTGCAAGTGTAAGGGATAAATGTTCAAATCCATAAATGATCTTCTCAAGCACTGGTGGAAGTTCTTTTTCAATTTTCCTTGGAATTTCAATCATCCGCCTCCAAACTTAGTTATTCTTGTAAAAACAACAGAACTGTTAAAATTTCTCGGAATATGGCGGAACTTCACTTACCACGAAACCGAATGGAAATCAAAGTTGCAATTTATAATTTCTCGGGTCTTAACTTAGAATTAACTCGCGCACACCTTCACCACACGATCATCGTCGGATTGCATCCTTCACAACGAACGGTTGTGATTAATCGGACCTCAACTAGAATAAATAACATTACATATAATATCGCGTCTGATTTCCAAATTAAACCCCATGCGTGTTAACCACACGATTACCGTTGGATCGACCTCCTTCAATCGAACGATCCCGATCAACTGAGCTATTAACTCAATTGAATGATTTTTCACGTGTGTTTTCTGGGTTAACATTCACACTTATGAGCGCGCGACCACCATTAGGTCTATGCTTGTCGATAGAAAGGCTCAGATCTTTTCTTAGGCTCTCACGGCTTTTATGGGGTTTTCCTCCGCTTCTCCAAGTATTTGCCTTCCGAAGTTTAGACTGTGTCTAAACTATGTTTATTTTAAAACATATTCTGGCTATATTAATACACATAAATAAAGAATTAAGCGTGATAACACATGATTATACCAACCTCGAATTTTAAAAGCCGAACTGAAAATCAACAGAACTCAGAGAATTTTCGAAGGAAATTCAACCCTCCGGAATTGACCATTTATGCGCAGAATACACAAAAATATTTCAATTTTTTTTACAGTCTAGTTCTCCGAATCTCCATAGCCAAATCCTTTTACAATAGTTCAAAACTTACATAAATACCTTACATTCAACAATTTGATCCTCAATCTATGGATCGAATCTATCTAATCCTACATTAATACCTAAACTGCATGATATTCTCCTCGAGAATCTCAACTAAGTCTCAACTACTTGGAGTAATTACAAAATCATTCAAATACCTATATTCTAACTCAAATCCTATCTAGAAAACTTTATAAAATGACAACTAACAGACCCCACTACTTTGCTTGTAATTTTTTTTTGGATTTTTAGAATAAAAGCTAAACCTTTTGTCTTCAAACCTCATGCTCATGCATCATTTTCCCATCCTTTCCACCAATAGACGGCACCATGTGGGAAAGGAGTTTCATTGACGATAGATAACTAAAGAAACAATCAAGTAGTTATAAATGAAGAGACACCATAAATAAAAGGAGAAGAAATGGAAAAATGATTCCAATTGAAAAGAAAGACATAAGTTTCGAGAATTTGGAGAAGTGTATAAAAAAAAACACTATTACAAAATAGAGATGTGTTAAATGAACTTATACAAGCACAGCGAATGAAAAAAGAACCCAATATCGAATATTATAATATTGGCTTCTTGCTCATAGAGCTTCTTTGTAACATGAAAAAATGTTTTAAAAAGATAGAGCTTTTCCCTTGCATTTTGTTAGAACTTTCGCACCATACGTGTATCTTTACAGTACAATTATATGTATGCTATGTGTCAGTAGGTTCTCACGAATTTTTTCTTTTTACCTACTCAATTTTGTGTCGTTCTCTTTAACCGACTCAAAAGAGTTGGTTATCTGAAAAAAGTGTTCGGCATGTTCCCTAAGGAGCCACGTCACCAAATTATATTTACGAATCAAATTAAAGTGTTCCGCATATTCCTTAAGGAGCCCGTCACCAAATCAGATTCATCAATCAAATCGCGTTTTGCGTCTCTATATATATGCTGCCTTGCAGCTAACACCCTTATCGTCATCCGTTATCACAAATATTTACTTGCAGTACTGTAGAAGGATGCGTCCTGAGTTCAAACCCTCACTCTCCCCCGTTTTAAAGACTTCGACCTTCTCAAGCAATTCCTGATTTCGACTCCGGAATACCAGAGCAACAAACAGACATGGCTAAACCCTCACCAAACCATTGCGCCCACAACAGACGCCAAAATCGCTCACTGCAGTCGCGGCAGTTTAAGGGAATTCGAATGAGAAAATGGGGGAAATGGGTGTCGGAAATACGAATGCCCAATTGCACAGCCAGAATTTGGCTCGGTTCCTACGACACCCCGGAAAAGGCTGCCCGCGCCTACGATTTTGCGGCGTATTGCCTGAGAGGATCAAAAGCCAAGCTGAATTTTCCCCTGTCTCCGCCGGAAATCCCCTGCGCATCTTCTTTATCGCCGCCTCAAATTCAAGCCTCAGCCGCCAAATTCGCCGCAGAAGAATTACAGCTGCCTTGAAGCAGCATTTTGATCCTCTTGTTCGGAAGCGGAACGCAGCAATGACGTGTAGGAGATTTGGACGGAAAAAAGCCCGAGATTTTGGGATTGGGTACTTCTTGAATGCCTGGAGAGCGGCAAGTCTCCGAATTTAAATGAATTCCCGCCGTGTGACGAGTCTATGGAGTACTTTGGGGTGAAGTTGTAGCTCACGGAACGCGAAGACAAGGTTTAATTGTTGTTTGAGACATTTATGACATTGGTGGATGAATGCTCCTCGCATGAGCTGCCAATTCAAAATGAGGTTCACATTTTCATTATTATTTATCTGTACACAATCAAATTTAAACCAGAAATATGGAAAAAAATTGATGAATTAAAATGCATTTTGAGTTACATTCCCCGCAGAGTTTCATGGGGCCTTGATTTGATATGATCTTTTGGTTATGGGCATAAATTAGGTCAGACTCACGTGATTGATTAGAGCAAATTTAAGGATATTAAGGAGATATCTCTCTGTATATTAGTTATGGCGAAGCCTTGACTTTTGAAGAGACAATCTTTTCCAAAAACCTGCTATGTTATGTCTACTATGGGATCAAGGATATCTATATCTATTTATTTATTGGTTTTCTCCGGGAGATATCTATGTGTATATGAGTTATGGTGAAGTCTTGATTTTTCAAGAGGAATTTATTTTTCCAAAAACCTGGCATGTACGTAAGAGATGCATTTTTTGGACATTATTTAAATTATATTTCCGAGTCATTTTTTCACTCTTATTTTATTTTCCATTCGTGATTAATGTTTAATATACCTTACCTTTTAATACCTAACATCCTCTTGCAAGATGGCATAGGAAACTCGAGCCCACATTCATTGGACGCACAGCACGTTGTGGCTACTTTCTCAAGTAAACGGGGGACAATGCTGAGTATGATGTGAGTCCACCATAGCATGTACAGTTTTTAAAATTACAATAATACAAAATACAGATTGAAGCATATGGTTAAACCATGGATTAACAAATGATGTAGACCTTATTCTGATCAACACATACTGGCCATTAAATTGAAAATAGAGCATATCAAAAACACGGATTGAAGCATATGGTTAAACCATGGATTAACAAATGATGTAGACCTTATTCTGATCAACACATACTGGCCATTAAATTGAAAATAGAGCATATCGAAAACAGTTAACATGATGTTTATTACGCTAACAACAAATTCTCAAGCTATACAATGCTGAAATTCTGAATTAATGCCATAAATGGTACTTGAACAAAGTACATTAAACTCCAAGCATATTTTTCTCTATTTAAATTAATATCCAAAGATTGTGGTTTTGCTCTTGGTTGCATCTTTCCTCTGATTAATCATTCTTGTGCAACTAACACTAAGTTGCTTTCGATATTCAATATATTTCTATCTGTCAACAATGGCATTAAAAAAACATGGTATAGTTTGGAAGCCGACCATCTTTGGAAATTATAAAATTTTCAAGCGGATACATGGTTTACCTCTCCAGATCTTGTGTACGTACGCCCCACAGTGAATCCACGACCATTGCTTGCAATCGGACTTTCAATCTGTATGATAGACCATGTATTGAGGAGTTCACATAACTTGATTAAATACACTGGTGAACAAATTTGGAGTAGCAGCCGCGTACATTTATGTCATTTATGTCTCATGGGCAGACTGGCTATTTGTTACCCTCAACTGAAAAAGCCTTCGCGAAAAGTATGATGGTTAATACTTGCGAGTTGCCTATGAGTGATGGTACCAGAAATAAAATATTTATTTTTTTATTAATAAATTATTTTTATCCCAATTATATTAAAAATACATTTTTTTGGTTTCTAATATTTCTAAATATTAATTTTTGTTGTAATCTGGTTAAATTTTTTTGGGCAACTTGATTTTATCGTTTAAAATCAGTTTTTGATTCTATACATGAATTTAACATCTTGAAAGACCATTGAGGCACTCGAATTGTGAAGAGTTCACAAGTCAAATTTGTGATTCCAACAAATCCTATCCGATTTTACCATAAAAATTAAACCGTAAAAATACCAAAAAATTAAATCAAATAATACATTGTAAAGCCCTCCAAAACATATAAGTGATAGACTACCATGATAGATTCATCTTGAACACAGATCTAATATGAGTGGAGAGGGATCCAACTTATTCGGGTACAATTTTTTTTGTGAGCTAACATTATTTAAATGTTTTGTATAGCTATTTTTTTTAGATTTTTTAAAATTTTTATTTGGGCCGACATGAGCAAAACTTTGATGAAAGACGGACAAAGTTACACATAATACTAGGCTATAGAATGAGCCTCTCCGCTCAATGAGTAGAAATAATATATCTAACTCCAATTTTGTAAAAAAAATAAACAACAAACCAAATCTTAGCAACACTAGATGACTTCCCAAATAAATATTATATTATACATTTTTCTACATTTTTCCAACAAAATAGTTACTTCAAAGAAATACTCTACGAACCATAACAAAAGAACTATCTTTGCTAATCACCTTAATAACCCATTTCTTCTTCTTTCTTTTTTTCCTTTTTTTTAAGATGATTAAATCTCGATATAAATTAAATTACTCAAAATAATATATATATATATATATATATATATATATATATATATTATAAATATAAACTCACTTTTAAATGTTTTTAGCTAATGATTTAATAATACATAAAATTAATTAAGAATAATTATCCCAATAGCATATTTTACATTTAAATCCAAAAACTTAAACTCTATTAGTATTGGTATCTTCTTACCAGGTTGCATGGGTTCAAGTTCTTTAAATAAAATGGATTGAAAATTTGAAACCTTGCTTATATAATCGCAGCTATATATACAAATTATCAATTCCATCAGATTTAAATATTACTCATTCATATATATATTATATATTATATATATATAATTTTTTGAAATTCTTTTTTAAAAATTGAAAATATATTAATATTTTTAACAATATTTATAAAATTTAAAAATATAAAAATAAAATTATTTTAAAAAAAAACTATATACACAATTCAAAACCTATTTTTTATTTTCTTTTCTAAAAAACATAACAATTAGGAACACATTATATATAATTGAAAACTATTTTAATAAATCACTTTTATTTCATTTGCTGATTTAAAATTATTAGCTTCCATTTTAATTTTTCCTTTTATTTTCCTTTTATTTTAACTTCCATTCATATATATATATTTTTTAAAGTGATAATTAAAACACACTATGATTTATATCACAAAACATTGCATCACATTATTATAGCCAGAAATTGCATCACATGGTTATCAATGCAACCTCTTAAATTAATATAAAAACACTTAAAGTATGTCTAAGTGTGAAAGTTTAGCCTATTAATTCTAACCACCCAATGTCATTCATAGACCAATATATCTATATTTCAACAAACACATGATGTTGTCAAAAAAAAGTTAAAGCTACAACTTCAATGACTGTAAAAATATTTTAATATTCATTTCATGAACCATGATACATGAAGTAGGACCCTGTGAAAGTATTATAACATTTGTTCTCTGAATCATTAGGTTATCTTTCTATAAATTTCGTTTTTTAGCTGAGTTTAAGTATTTTCATTTTAATTTTATTAAGATATTAATAAAACATATAGTTATATATATGTGCTTCACTTTTTTTGAAATATTTTATAATGTTTTTTATAATTATTTTTTCATAATATAATATATAATGTATTGTAAGAGATTATATAGATATTAAATTATAAATTATGTTGAGTTTGTGATATTATTGAAATCGGGATCTATTTATATTATTTTAATTTATATAATAAAATAGATTTTATTTATAATTATATTATAATATTTTTATATATAATATTTATACATATTTAATATATAAAATATTATTATGTAATTATATGTTTATTTTATATAAATTTAAAAATGAAGTATAGTATCACAGTTTTACATATATAAATTTATTATTATTAAATTTTTTTTTGAATGGAATATATTATATCATGAATTTCTTTAGAAAAATTGTATTGTAAATTTTATTAATTAAAAAATTTACAATATAACAAATTGAATTGATTCAACTTATTTTATTATTATTAAATTTTCTTTTATATTATTGTTTTAATTGAGTCCAAATTAAATTATGTTTTAATATAATACTTCATTAGAACATAATGCACCATTCCAACATCTCCCATGGTTTGAAATAAAACTCTAGTATGCTTCAACAATGCTCAAAACAACATGGCACATATTGAATACAACATTACTATAATATTTGTTGAACTTTATAAATCAAGCACTTTAAATGTCTTTAGTTTTAGTTATGTAATATGTGTTGAGACTGACAAAAATGTTGTTGAGTTGGTATTATGGATTCTTCTACCGTCTCTTTGTGGTCACTTTTGCTAGGCATAACAACCTCACTAGGAAATTTGTACAATATATAGTAATTTCAATTCCCTTCTTTTGCATCATCTTTGTAGAATAAAGCATTGAGTCTCAACTTCTGTGATATAAATCCATTGATATTATGTGTTGCTTCGTGGGCCTGTGTGGTTAGTCCCATTGTTGGATTCTTTATCTCTATGGGAAGCCATTGATTAATTTAAATGCTAGCATTCTTGGGTCCAAAATTTTGACTAGGTTAACTAGCATGGAGAAGAAGCAAGGATAAAGAACCATTTTCCCATCCCTCACAAGGTTTAATCCATGAAATCCCACATGATTGTGTTTCAATTGCTATATGTGACTCTTAGTTACCCACCACACTTTATTGTATAACTTGTGACTATACTTTATTGTATAACTTGTGACATCAATGTTGACGTTTATGAATGCATGAAAGAGATTCTCGTGACTTTTTAGAGAAAAACAAAGATGTTCCAACAAAGTTGTATGACTCCATTGATTCTCCCAAGATGGATTTCGTTCCTATTGCTTCAGTGAAACACCCAAGGATCCTTGAAATGGGGTGTTTGAAAAGAATGTGTTCAAGTAACCGTTATCAAATTTATCGGTAAGGTAGATCTAGCGGAAATGGTGTTGATATAAGTGATGGAGGATGAGAATTTAAAAGTTCCCATAAGGAAGGATACATTCCAACCCAAAAATTCTTAGTTGGCTAAAAATTGAAAAGAAAAAGCTTGGATTTTGACTGGCACTAGGATTCCATGGATTATTTTGAGAAAAGCTAGTGTTCATATTAAAAATTTGATTACATTGACTTAAATAAGGGAAACCTCCATTTATTGGATTCCCAAGATATTGGGATGGGTTCCTCAACTGACATCCTTGCATGTGATTCTAGAATTTATATAAGGGCATAGACCAAACCAACATCCTAAAAGAGTGGAACATGTT
>APFE031084490.1:59074-90067 GCA_000404065.3 Pinus taeda | reverse complement strand
AAGCATGAATGTATTGCAGTGGGTGAGACACAGGTGAATTGTCTGAATGACGTCTCTTGAACATATCGGTGACACTGATGATGGATTGGTAGCATTAACCCCAAAGATGGATGGTGTGACGGACCAATGGTGATGACCAGTGAATGGAACAACCCATCCCGGCTTGGATGCGGAAGGAAAGTGTCATGTTCAAGAGCGACTTGCTACCAATAAAGCTTTTTCAGGTTTTCTTCCCAATTTTCCCCAGTCATTGCTGACCAGTACCTCTTTATTTTTGTCAAGCTTGAGGAGGATAACATATGCTTGTTCTATAATCCGCCCTTCGGGCGAACCTGTCACTATATTTTAGTGAGCCTAGCGACAATGAAACTCATTCTCGTCCCGTTGGATGAGTTTCTTGCTATTTAGTTTTAACGAGTTTAACAACAAGATAACTCGGTCTCTTTCAATTTTAGAGAGTCTGAAAGAAACAGAAAGAAGACTTTGAATATTCTTTTCGTTGTATAATCCCTTAAGTCTAAAAAAGCGTAAAATAATACAAAGGGATGAATTTTCGATAGTTTTAACGAGCCGAACAAGACAAGCGCTCGATCTTTTTGTGTAATAATCCCTCAGGTCCAAAAAGATTAAAATCTAGAGGAGGGATAGCACTTTCGATGCCTTCTAACGAGCCAGAGAGGCCAATCGCTAGGCAATATTTTCATATTTTATGAGTCAGGTGAAAAGAGCTTAAAGAAGACTCGTTTTCAAGGAACGAGTGATAGTTACAGGTAGCAGCTGATTCCAGGTAAGATTTGGAATTTTCCAATCATAGCAGTGTTACAAGGATGGCTAGCAGAATCACTCTTCGCAGATGTTCCTCGAAGGGGTAAACAATCATATGGGGGTGAATGATTGGCTAAAAACAGGTGGGGGTGATGGCAAGAACACGACCAAGGCTCCAACGCTGGCGATAAGGCATTCACAATGGTTATTTACCCGTTCATTTTTTATGAGCTTAAATGCGGGGAGAAACACTTGCTCATGACTTATGTTTATTTTTTAACGAGCTTGAACTATGTGCTAAAACTGCTCGTGGAGAGTTTATTTTTTAACGAGCTTGAACTCTGCAAAAACATTGCTCACCATGATGGTCATTGAGTTTTTGATTCACCCTTAGCATTTTGTTTTTCAAAGATTGTACTACTTGTTCATTTACTTCATCAAACCGATTAGAAATGAAAACATATGCTTGATAAATGAGTTAAAAACACTAATTTTTACTTGAATTACATGCATAGTAAATTAAAAGTGACTTTTACCTCTCATTTACCATTTCATTTGAATTTGGTTTGTTGGAGCTCTAGAGGTGCTTTTCCCCCCTAATTTTCACCAGCAGATTCCAGGAGATTCTGTGGATGATTCTCGACACTGTTCGAACCAGGTAAGAGCTAAAATTGTGCTCTTTCATTACATGCCTTTCATTTTGGATTTTTATCTTATTTCTTTGTCCCGTTGAGCCCTTGGGGTTTGAATAACTTGCCCTAGGATCATCGCACCCTTCCTTAGTCGAAAGGTGCAATGTATACTGATGTCTCTGCTAACTAGTCAGTATGCATTGCTCCTAGTACACTTGCTGGGGTGCGATGGACAGAGGGAGGAAAATTTTTGCATAGTTTCCTCATGAAAATTTTGCCTATTTTCACCAAATGAAGATCCTGACTCTTTCCTTATTTTTTTTCATAGATTCATTGGAGAAAAATGGTTGTTACATGGCGAGAATGTGAGCATGAAGAAGAGGACGTTGTTGCTTTACACGATCTGGGCACAGTAGCTGCATTACGAAACTGTGGCCTGCTGAAGTTTTTCCGTATCTCTAGCATGAGGCAACAAATCAGCTTGTTGCAATATTTCCTCAATGCCTAGGATCCTATCAACCAGGTATTCTACATTAGGGGCAAATCAATCCCCTTGACAGTGGTGGACACCTATTTTCTGACCGGTTTATCGAGGCATGGTGCCCCTCTCTCATTATCAGGCTCCACCCGTGGGGGTGAGTCCGTGAGGGAGTACATTCACTGGCATTGCAGAGAGGGATCTCAGCCGAGTGCAGACAGCAAGATCAACATCCACGATGTCACTGACCAGCCCTTGTGGACTATTCTGTTTAATTTTGCTAGATTGACTGCTAGTTCTGCTCTTCACATAGCCAACAGATTTTATATGCAGTATGCTTTGGAATGCCTTGAACTGAAGGTGTTCAATTGGTGTGATGCATTATTTTCTATGATGAAGGAACAATTGACCAAGGTGAAGAGTGGCAGATCCAAGAACTTTGGTTATGGTTCTATTTTGGTTGCTTTCACCTTGGAGAGAATCCCACTGATGTAGCCACAGTACATTTCACTTGGCCTACCTCCACCGACCGAACCACGGATGCAGAGATGGGTTGATCTCATGTCTTGGCACACTGGTCAGCCCCAGATTTCTTTTTTTGAGACCTTATTTGAGTGGTTTTACCGTCAAGAGATGGTCTATGCCAGGTTCCCATATGCTTGTATGGATTTCCGAGGTGATCCGGATTTGGTGCTGCCGGTTGTTGAGTAATGGGGTGCCATGAGTAATTCTTTTGACCATATCTCTTTGTATTGTTTTTTATAATGCTCTTATATTCTTATGATAAAGACTAATCAAAACCCATGTGCTCATGCAGATGTTGGCCCAGTTCGACCAGCAGTACGCCGCAGAGACCCGGCGGCCACTCCAGCAGGAGAGGTTGTTGGGAGGGCCATCCTTCGCGACCTTGATGTGGTCAAGACTCTTTCGGCACTACAGGATTGGATCGAGGGTCTTACCCTTGGTATCTCGGAAGTGAGGACCGATGAGCTGCCTTTGCGGTTGCAACGACATACCACTGGAGTGCCGAGTTGATGGACTAGGCCCTTACGCATGATTGAATAGGTGATGACTTGTTATCACCAGTATCATTAGGCTAGGGTGCCCCCTAGCATTTTTGAGTTTTGGGTCATTTGACCAATTTTATCTTGGTTACAGAACATCATGTACAAACTATAAATAGTTATGGAATATATTTTTTATTTTCGAAGCTTTATTTTGGTTTAGTTACATAATCTTGCTGCATATATTGATGTGATGCTTCTTTTTATAAATGTCGCAAATGTCTATCTAACACATAATTTGCCAATGAGTCTGTTAATGTGGTTAAACTTCTGGAAATATGTTGATATTGGATGAAATCGAACTGTCTTTCCAAAATTTTGACCCTTAGGAACATGCGATAGATAGTTGGATTTCGTACAACATAGATGCCGGTGAGTTGTAGAATGACGAGCTGTGAGTCTAGCTTGACAAAAAATCGACATATGCCATGTGTGATGGCATCAGAAAGGAGTTATATCAATGCGTTGTACTCAGCGATATTGTTCATTGACCGACCAATACAGACTCCTCTGAAACTTACTAACTCGCCGCTGGGATTGAAAATGGCCCATGCCACAGAAGACAGGTTCCGCGAACTATGACTTGCTCCGTCAACATACCCAACGAATGATTCCAGTAGGTTTGACATCTGCAACGAATGAAAAAATTGGATTACTTAACCAAATTAAATGCTCTTGGCAAAAATAAAAATGTAACAAAAGCACGAGGATTACTATGCGAAATCAAGCATTGTAACGCTTGAGGTACAACCCGTTGCGAGGTTGCTCCAATGGAATCCCATCATAGTCCATCAACTCATAGGCTTCTTTTTCTAATACTCGTTTAACAATATAGGGACCCATCCATAACGATTTGAATTTCCCTGCTCCCAATTTATCGGATTCCTGGTCATAAAGTAAAACCAGGTCATCCTTTGAAAAGATGTGAGCTTTGACATTCTTGTCGAACTGTGCTTTGACTCGTTTCTTATGAGCCTCGTTAGCCGAAGCTGCATCACAAAGAGTTTCATCCAAATTGGTTAGTTCCAAGAAATGAGCCTCTTCTTCTGAGGTTCTGGGGAGAAGGTCGACTGCGAGTTTGAGGGACGATATTTCACATTGAACTGGTAAGATTGCTTCCAGACCATACACTAATTGAAAAGGTGTGAATCTGGTTGCATTTCTTACCGATGTCTAGTATACCCACAAGGCTGAGTACACGATTAGGTGCCAATCCCATTTGTGGACTCCGATCATCCGTGACTATGGCCTGTGGAATGCCGAATCTGGAGACTACGTGATTGAAAAAGAAAAGGGCAACTGTTTTGCCGTTGTTGTTTAATGTAGGCATTGCCTTGACCCATTTGGTAAAATAGTCTGCTACGACTATTATGTACCCATGCCCCCCGGTCGAGGTGGGGTTAGATGTCATGAAATCTATGCCCCATTTGGCGAATGGCCCAACAGCTACTATTGGTTGCAGTGGTGTGGGTGGTCTTCTAGTTTTGCTATCGAAAATTTGGCAAGCATGACAAATTCTAACTGCGGTTATGTAATCTTTGAACATTTTTGGCCAGAAGTATCCTGCTCGTAAAAATTTTTGCACCGTAGCATAACCAGATTGATGCCCCCCACATGCGCCTGAATGACAGTCATTCAGGACTTTCTTGGCCTCCTCAAGGGTGAGGCACCTCTGCAGAACTGTATCGATACCACGACGGTAAAGAGAATCACCGACGATCACGTAGTCTTTTGCTTGGTATTGAATACACCGTTGTTCGAAGCGAGAGGTATTAGACCTATATGTTTGTGTTTGGAGATAAACGATTATATCTCCATACCACAAATCGCTCGACGATATCAGAAACAAATTTTCATCTACGATTTCTTCTTCGAATGTGGCATCATTGGACGACGATGGGAGGTTTCATAGTAACTCCACGAATACCAAGGATTTCTTTGATTTGGATTTTTTGAATTCCAAATCAAACTCTTGTAGAATTGCTATCCATTTTGAATATTTTCCCCCCAGTAACTATCGCGACAATATGTAAGTCATGTGGTTGCAATCTGATAAAATGGTAGTTTTCCGGAAGAGGACGTAGTGGTAAAATCTCTGTATTGCTTGAACAGTCGCGAGAGCGAGCTTTCCAACCTAGGAGTATTTCATTTCCATATCATTTAAGTTTCGGCTTAAATAATATATATGATGTTCTATTCCATTGTCTTCTTGAACTAATACCATTGCTATGGTCGTATCTGCTGCAGCCAGATACAGGTTAAAGTCTTTTTGATAATCAGGAGCATACATTAATGACGCTTGTATTAGAGATTTCTTCAAAGCATCGAAGGAGGCTTGCACGACCTAGTCGCAAACGAAGGATAATTCCTTTTTCAAAAGACGAGTATAACCTTTAGCTAGTTCGGCGTAATTTGGAATGAACCTCCAGAGGAAATTTGCTTTCCCTTGGAGTTTCTGAATCTGAAGCTAGTTTGAAAGTGGAGGCAAATCGATGATTTCCTGAACCTTGCAAGGGTCGAGACAAATCCCATCCTTTGAGACGAGGAAGCCAAGTAAACGACCAGAACTGACACAAAACACACATTTGTGCAGATTGAGTCTTATCTTGTAGTATCAGCAATGTAGGAATATTGCTCTCAAATGGCACGGATGATCGGTCCGCTTTCGTGAATGAGTTGGGAGATCATCAAGATAAGGTTGAACAATGTTTTTGATGTCATGGAAAGCATAGTTCATTGCTCTCTGAAAATTTTCCCCTGCGTTCTTCAAACCAAAGGGTAGCTTGCGATATGAGAATGTGCCCCATGGACAAATGAATGCAGTCTTTGACTGGTCCTGTGGGTGGATATTTATTTGATTATATATGGAAAATCCATCCATAAATGAAAAGATTTCACATCCGGTGCATTCATCAATTATCTGGTCGATAAAGGGTGTAGGGTAGTTGTCCTTTGGACAAGCTTGATTTACATCCCTATAATCAACACACACTCTAATATTTCCTTGTTTTTTCATCACAGGAACAATATTCGATACCCAATCAGTTAGAGGAACGGGGTAAAGGAAACCAGCATAGAGGAGTTTTTCAACTTCTGCCTTGATGGCAACAGCTTTCTTGGGGTGCACCTTCCTTAGCCGTTGTCGTACCGGTTTGACATTTTAATACATCTTAATTTCCAGTTCAACTATGCTCGAGTCGATACCTGTCATTTCATCATATGACCAAGAAAAGACATCTCTAAACCTGTGAAAGAGAGTGCTATATATTTCCAGTTCGGAAGAAGAATAAGATTTGCCAACATGAATGTTCTCTACAACATCTGTTTTGGTCGAGATATTTATGGCAATAGTCTCTTCGATATTGGATAGGTTTCTCTCCGAATCCACCGTGTTTACAGTATTCGTGAGAAAGTCAAATACTGAAGGATGGTGTAGATCACCAGAATCATCTTCTTTCCAAGTCGGAAGATGGGAACGATGGTGGTAATCTTCTCATGGTGCCCCATCAATCATCATTGATTGAATGATTCCTTTGTTTGTAAAGTGTACTCGCGACCAAGGATCTGAAAGGGTTCCATATTCCTTAGATCTATCTATCCAAACACTTGACGAGAGCTGGTACTGGTTCGCCTCCCATGCTGAAAAAATTGATTGCTATAATATTTTCAGTGGGATTAGAGGCAAAACCTGCGAATGATCCATTTTAACATCGTTTTCTGACATCCTTTGAATGGAAGATATCATATTGTAGGTTCCTACATTAGCCACTTCTGCCAAATTTGTAGGAGGCGGTAGGGTAAAAGTTCCCATTAATGTAGGGTCTTTTAGTAGGCCTACTCTGATATTATGAAGCATGCTAGGGCTTCCATGGATCATTGGAATGCTTCCCGTAACTTGCGAGCTGTTGGGGAGAAAAGTTTGTTGGTCGATGATTGTAATTCATCCTTGGCAAGGAAATGCAATTTTCCTAAAGTAGGTCGACACAACAGCTGCCATGGCATATATCCAGGGTCTTCCCAGTAGGATGTTGTAATCATGATTTCCGTCTATGACTTCAACATCGATTTCTACTGTTTTGCCGCCCATTTCTACTTGCAAGTTACTTAGAATCCCATACGGAGTGTATGTATGTCCATCAAATGCTTTCAATGTTGTTGATGATTGCGACAAGGACGGAGATCCTAGAGTTTTCCAGCAACTTGTCGACATGATACATGTGGATGCTCCCCATCAATAATTGTTCTATGAACAGTTTTTTTGAGGGCTTTCACTTGAATGAGGAAAGCTAGTTGAGCTGGTAACTGAGGGTCGTATCCTTTATGATTAAAAGATACAAGATTGGAATCCGTTGGGTCTATCCCACCTATTGCTGATAATAAAGCATGCTTTTGGGAGGGGCACTTTTGCAGTACCTCAAGAGTCAACATCGCGGATGACGATTGAGCTAAATCCTCCACTATATTATAGTGCTATGCTACTCAGGCACGAGGATTAAACGTCAATTTCTGTACTACTCCCTTTGGCGGTTTTATTGTTAATTCAGGAATGATGGGTGGCACGACTTCTGTTGAATTTGTTGTTGAACTACTAGGTTGATTGTTATCCTTGTTGTTCAACGTCTGTGGATTCTCGTAATCTTTACTCCTTGTCGTTATTAGAGCATCATTCAGTTGCTTCGAGACTGACAACATTAGCACTTGGGACGGGGAAGCATTTTCGTTAGTAACCAGATTTGTTCCTGGGTTTGGAAATGGATCAGTCAATACAGCCGAGGTTTTTGAACTTTTAAAAGATTTTCTAAGTTCTTCTTTAAATGGACAGTCTCGTGTCCAGTGATCCTCGTCACATATGTGACATGGAGTTTTTGGTTTCACATTCCCAGAAGGGTTTGTAGAAGATTTTCTAGGAGATGAGTCTCCCTGGTTTTTTTTCTTCCCTTGTTTTTTCTTCTTGCCTCCTTGTTGCTTGGTTTCGTTGCCTTTGTCTGTTGACACGGCATTTACTTCCGAGGCTAGAAATTCCTCATTTTCATCTTGACTTGAAACCGTATAGCCCTTTTTCGATGTGGCCTTTGCAGTTTTAGTGCTTGTCGTACCTATCACACCATCGCTGGCATGAGAGTCTTTGTTTGATTTAGGAGGCCAGGGAACGGAGAATTCTGGTCTAGGAGCGTCAGGAATTTTATCGTTGAACCTGCCAGACTGAGTATAGATCAAGTCTAGATATTGTGCACGAGCAATAACTTTCTCTTCAGTAACGACTCCCCCCTTTGCCACATCTTCTGTAATAGCAGGTAAAATTGACTTAATAAACCATTCAGCCAATAGCTGATCAGGAACATATGTTTTTACCATTCTACGACGATGTCGCCACTCATGAATATGACCAGATATGTGAGTGGCTGTCATTTGTTTGAAATTCGTAAGCAACTTAGTTCTTATTTTGTACCTAATAGGTAATTGAAAATGGGTTAAAAAGGTTGTGGCTATCAAATGAAGCTCTAGGCAGTTCGATATACCACTTTGCTGCCGGACCAGTTAACGTGCGTTGAAAGAGGCGAAGCTGAATCGAATCATCATTGAGAGTGTTTGATAAACACCATAGATGAAAGGTCATCACATGATTCGATGCGTCTTCGCCTGGATTTCCATTAAATTTAGGAATATCTGACGGAAGTTTATGCGGAATTGTCAGCCACCAAGGGGCGTAGGCAATTGGATCGTTCATTAGTCGACTTAGATCCGGTAACTCTAGAGTTGCCATGAAGGGAAACTATTGATTTAGGCTCGGTTGAGCATACCCAGGATAAGACGGAATCGTTTGAGCAGTGGGTCTTTGCATACCATCATAATGCATTTGATGTTGGTAACTTTGGTAGGGTTGATGGGCATAACCATTATGATATGGTTGATGTTGCCCATTACATGCAAAGACTTGTTGCTCATATCCTTGGTAAGCCTACTAGAATTGCGGTTGTTGGTATTGCACCAGCCATGGTTGTGAAGCCATGGACTATTGTCCAACACTGACTGTTTGACCAAGATGGGGATTGATGTTCCCCATTTGAACCTGTGCCATTCCACTAGTAGGTGATTGTGGTTGTGTCGGAGGTACAAGAGATTGTTGTATGGCGACCTACGAAACTTGAGGTTGGAATACAATTGGTGACGCTTGTACTTGCGATACTGCCACAATAGCAGGCGTAGTGGGAATGTTTTTCATAGGTGAACATTGTTGTATTGAGCATACAACTCTTGGTTGTTGAGACTGGACTGGTACCCAACCGCTAGTTGTGATTCCAGCATAACCCAAATTCTATTGCGAACTCACACATGGTTGTCCTTTCGAGGAAGACAATGAAAGGGTATATGGCCCTCCATATGATGGTAATCCAGTACTCAAAGGAATAATTTGCCTTTGGGGACCAGTTTGCCCAAATTGACCTTGTGACGGATCAATTTTTCAAGACTCAATGTAAGAGATTCCAGATATAATTCCGGATGAACAAACGGGAACAGTCCATACTATCGAAATATTCCCAGGATGGACTCCATCCAGTGACTGAAAGTTGGTTGGGACAGATGGCATGCCGACGAACATTGTCGGGATAGTAGAAGGAGCTTCCGTTGTTGTTGTGTCGGGTGACACAGTCCTTGATGTTAACAGTTGTCCAGACATATTAACCCTATCCAAGAGATTCCTCAGCGATTCTTCAGGAACTTCCAAGGGTGGTTGAATATTCTTTGATAAAGAAGGATATAGGGTGATCCCAGCTCCAAGTTGCGTTGGAGTGCTAGACGGAGGATCTTCCACAATTTTTTCTATGGAAATCAATCCAGGAGGAAGAGGCAGACCGTCAGGTCCGTAAAATATTTATGGTGCCGAAGAAGATGTAGGTTCTGCAGCAGCAGACAGTTGAGGAGTAACACCTTCTGAATCGACTGTAGATGGAGCCGGTTCAGGAAAAGAAGCGTTAACCATCACACTAGGATCAGTCATAATGTCCTTTTGCTGTTGTAGAATTTCTTTTGTAGAGGCAGGGATTCCAGAAATGTTCGGAGTAACTGGAGTCTCTGAGGATGTTGGAGTGCTTGCTCTAGCCAACCTAGGGGACTTTGATCCAGTTAGATGAGTTCGCTTTGTCTAGAATGGTTTCGCTTCCGAAGTCAACGATGGTTTACTCATAAGTCTTTGCAAACGACGGGGTTTTGATTGAATTTCTTCCAAGATTGCGGATTACTTGATCAACTCAAAATAAAGGGAATTTTTTTTTCAAATTAAATGAATTTTATACGCTTTGACACAACTTGTTTTTTCAATTTTAAAGTGTCGAGAAAAAACAAAAGATGACTCTAGTCACCTTCGATTTTTATTGAGCCTAAAGTGACAAGTGCTGAGAGGAACTTTTCTTTTAAGGAGTTTGAAAAGGAGCAAAATGGACTTCTCTGGAGATCTAGGCAGAGAGGATTACCAAACCAATCACAAAACTGCAGAATACTTTTTACCGTACGACAATCAATCTTCCTGAATGCTGTGTTTGGTGCATTGTGATCAATAGGGCGACAGAAACGGCTTCTTAAGGATAAAGGATGCAGCCTATTGTGGTCTCCCAATATATACTCGACGGTACGTGGGAGCACAAGTCTGAACTGGCACTTGCTGTCTCAGAGTGGAGGAATCACCCAACCAACACTGAAAGCAACAGTTACCAGGCTTTACGACACCAGAATACGTCTCTAGCCTAGACCTCTAGATGTTGTGCATTAAGTTCCAAAGCGTTGTTAGATTCATTGAATTTATTTTAAGTTGATCTTGCTTAACAGTTTTCCTTTCAGGTTCACCACGTGATGTACGTATAATTCCTAAAATGTAGTCTAAGATGATAAAAAAATGTTTTATCTTCTTTCAGCAATGAAAATCCTAGCTACTAAAGGGAAGAAAGTCAAGCATCTTTTCTTCACAGAGCACGGAGCACACGCTAAATGCACAGTCCTAAATCAATCCAAGCAATCAAAATGAAAATGCACATGCATGTATTTGTTTTTCAACTCTCTTAATGTGTGAATGATGTTAAGAAAGCTATGTGAAAAATCGAATTACTTTTAAAGTGACAGTACTCAACAAAATTCTTTTTCAAAATGAAGTGAAAGCAAAAAAGACACTTTGAAATTTTGAAATGGAAATTGCTTTTCGACACTTTAAAACTAAAAATTCAAATCCTATGCAATAATAATTGTATAATCAACTATTAGAACAATGTAATTTATTTCTAAATTGAAAACGACAGCTACGACACTTTCAGATCTAGAGACGACAGTTCGACTATGCTACTTTTTGCAAAAGAGAATTAAAAATGATGCACAATACATAAAAACATTTAAAGTTCTTTGCACTAAGGAGGCGGAATAATGCAAGAGAAGGGGGTTTTCCCAGAAGTACATTGACTATAGATAGAAAAACTCTTGAATAAGATTGAAAACAGTGAGAAAAATCCACAGTCGGAGGGTAAAGTTAATCCTCCCTGACCATCGCACCTGTTACACAGTGAACTCAGTATGCAGCGCACCTACTCCACTCGGGAAGTGCGATGCATACAGGATGCCTTGAAGGCAGTGTGCGATGGTAGCAGTGTGATAATTTGAATGAGATTTCACTCACAGTTTGCAATCTAGTTCAGGTGTTTAGGCTGAATAAGTAAAGATCAGTGTATGTAAAACACAGGGGTGATCTAAGAGGTTACTAGAGCCACCAATCAGGGCAATTAGATTGCTTGCAGATCTATTGTTTAGTTTATAAACAAAACACAGAGATTGATTGAACCAGCATTGATCTACTTTGCATTTGTATGACAAATGCAGTTCAAAGGCTAGCTGGCTTGAATTCAGGCTCCGTCTATATGTTTATAAAAGAAACAAGGATAGATAGGCTAACAAGTAATCTAGTCGCTCCCCAGTGGGGTCGCCATTTTGTTATCTAGGAATAGTGTCCACTCAGATGCTACTATTCCCACTAAGATGGGTGGCTATATTAGAAACAATCAAAGTCTACTATGGCTTCCTTTTATGAAAATAGATAAGAGAAGAACCAAGAGGGCCAACCTAAGTCTTGCGCTCGGTTTCCTCTCCTTCTTGATAGAGTTTTGTCGCTTCTTCTTTGTCTACCCAGCTTCAAAAGGACCTGTGGAATCACAGCAACATACTACTATGCAAGAAACAAGGATCTAAATTCATAAATAATGCAGGATCAGATGTACATTAACCATATACATGCATATATAAACAAGTACAGAAGAATATGGAAGGAAACAAGAATAGATTTATTCAGATGAAAAGTAGCAAGAAGATTACAACCATGTGCTCTGACCCAGCATCATACTCCAACTAAGAAGCCCTTCTTCACCTCAAGCAAAGCTAGATCACCCAACACTATGAATGTACACCAAAATACCAACAACACTTCTCTATACGATACAAAATTCCAGCCTCTGGATCTCTGTGATGAGGGATCCATATATAGATGATTACAAAGAGGTGAGTCATCTTCTGGGATCTTGATTAGTGTCTTCTCTATGATAGTTCCTACTTCCACTTGGAGAATGATGATCTCTTACTCATCCCTGGTCGAAAATACAGAGGCAAGTGTCAGAGGGGAAGCTTCTAGAAGATCCCATGATCTTCCACCTCACATTTTTGTCCCTGCCATTTGTCCATTCCCGACCATCACACCCTACAGAGGAGCAAATCAATATGCATCACACCTTGTACACTGGGAAGGTGATATGCATCGCACCCTCTGCATTGAGCTTTCAGTATGGTCCAGTTTTGACCATTTATGAGCAGTTTTTAGTGGAGCACTTCTAGGAGATGATGTAATCAGATGACCTCGTTCCTTTAGGCAGTGAAGCAACACTTTTAGGGACTTAGGAGCCCTCAGTTTATGGACATTTGTGATTGGGGCTGAAGTGCCCAAAAATTTCTATAACACCATCTTGCGGCCCTTGAGATTAAGGCCACACAAGCATCAAACGACTATGTGAATTTACAGGATGACAAACCTACAATTGTTCTTAGCCCTATGACTAAACCTTTTGATGAAAATTCCCCGTCATTCGATGTCTCCTTGACCATTCATGACAAAACCCTTCACAATTATGTGTTGGACATAGCTGCCAGCCATAATCTAATGCCCAAGGCTGTCATGGAAGAATTGGGCCTGGACATCACTAGGTTGTACCATGACTTGTTTTCTTTTGACTCTAGAAAGTTGAAATGTTTGGGGTTAATCAAATATCTAGCCATCACCTTGTCTCAGCTACCCATGAAGAGCATGATGATGCCTATTGTGGTAGAAAATGTCCCCCCTAAGTTTGGCATGTTACTTTCTAGAGGATGAATTAAGAGATTAGGTGGGACATTGCAAAACGACCTGTCCTATGCCACTGTCCCAGTCTTTGGAGGTGAAAGCAAGAGATTATACAGAGAGGCTCGGTTAACTTATATCATCAACGACAAAAGGAATCATACTAATCATCCCATCTATGTTGTTGATACTAATTTTGGGGCCTATATTCTTCAAATGGAAGAATCCCAATTGGCCTCCATGTAGCTTAGACAGCCAGTTTTCCATATCATAGAGGAGGAAGGCCCACAAATATGGGAAATGTTCTTTGATGGAGCTTGCTCTAAAGAAGCTGCAGGAGTAGGTGTAGTTCTTGTATCTCCACACAAGAATACATACATTTGTCTTTCAAGCTAACCTTTCAAGTCACCAATAACATAGCAGAATATGAAGCCTTGATGTTAGGCTCAAATGCTGCTAAACAAATGGGCATCAAAGATCTAAAAGTATTTGGGGATGCAGATCTGATTATTCAACAGGTGAACAAGACATTCCAAGAAAAGTACCCCAGGCTCAAGGTGTACAAAGATGAGGTATGGAATCCCAAGGATTCTTTCAATAGATTTAGTATTTCATATATCCCTAGGGCTAAGAATCAGCTTGTTGATTCCCTTGCTGTGTCCGCTAGCACTTTTATCCCTCCTTTGCCTCCTAAGTTGACTTATGAGGTCCAAGTGAAATATAGACCGTCCTTGCTAACAATGTCAAGTATTGGCAATTTTTTGAAGACGATGATGAAGTCAATAGGTTTATACAAGTCATTGATGAATTCTCTGAAATGCAAATTGACCAAGAGAATGAAGCCATTGAGAAATGCAATTAGCCCAAGCTGAGGGACAAAATTGGCCAGGATAGCATTGTGTAGCTACCTAGTAACCATATACCCAAAGGGTTGGTGCCCTTAGAGAGGTTGTTTGACCATAACGATGTACTGTTTGGTCAATTTAGTGTGTCCTAAATTGCTGCATTTAATTGTTAGTCCGAGATTTGTAAGCTGACGAAGTGCGGCGCACTATATGTGCAAGATAACCTATCTCTTACTTTTTGTCATTTTTGGGTTTTTATTTGTTTTGGGGGTTTTTATCTTGGTTGATTTCCTAATGTGAGATGGAAATTCTAAAAGACAAGTATGGATATAAATGTTCAAGGCAATGATGTATTTTATAATGATTTCCCAAACTTCAAACTTCAAAAGGGGTTCAAAACATGCAATGACAAAGTTAATTCCTAAAAGAAAATGAAAATGTGCCACTGTACTAGTCAAACAAACTGTGAACTATTGATCATGGAACCCATTATCCTTGTTGTTGTCTAAATACAAAAGAAACTGTGCTCAAATAAATCCAAGAATTGCAAGCAAAGTAAATCTAAAATCAAATTACATCAACTCATATTCTGACCCCTCACCATTAGTCTCGCTATGGATTTTGGAGGTAATCATAAACAACTTGAGAAATCTGATATCTAATTTGCAGGAAAATAAACTAATATCAAATTACGCACTCATACTTCAATCCCTCACCATTAGTCTCACTATGGCTTTCGGAGGTAACTGATAATCACGTGAGAAATTTAACATCTAACTTGCAGAAAAATAAACTAATATCAAACTACACACTCATCCTTCAATCCCTCACCATTAGTCTCACTATGGCTTTCGGAGGTAACTGATAATGACATGAGCAATTTAATATCTAATCTAACTAATAAAGCAAATGTACAAAACTGAAATAAATAAGATAGTGCTGGAATTAAAAACTAAGAAAAATAAATTAGCAGAAGGACAAGACTGACTCCATGTCATTAGTCATTGTAAAACTATGTGCAAATTCCCAAGCTGCCTACTGTAATTTGGAACAAAGACACTGATCAGTTAAAAACAGTATAAAGCATAAAAAATTATGGACAAAAGAAAAACGTTAATACCATAAGAGAGGCAGTATATACATGTGAATAACTATGGCATAATGAACGTAAGGAAATAAAGCATGAAACTATACAGCAATAAACAAAACCTCGGCATGTGCAGGGGCCCTCTACACAGTCCTCGGGCAGCAGCTAGCAACCACGAATTGAGCTTATAAACAGAGTCTTCTCATGTGTTCAAAATGCAGTCATAACACAGAAATAAAGTCACGGCACAATGGGCACGTTAACAGTCAAAATTACATTACAAAAGCTAACTAATATGCGTATGAGAACACATTATTTATAACAGAGGATGACATAACTACTTTTCTACAATCTGCGCTGATAAAAGACACGTGAACAACCACGTCCAGGAATCTAGCATTATGGCTACCGTGAAGATTAAATCTTTGGAGGGTGTCTGTTGGATTCGTCTTATGGAGCAGTCCACAGGTGTTGATATGTCTCCTGAGATTGAGGAATAGCCACGCAAGTCTTCACATGGTGAAAAACGGAGTTCTGTCACCATAGGACTCTTAGGTTGACCACCACTTGACTACCTTTGACTATGGCCTCTTTTGATGAATTCCACAGAGCCAATAGGACTCAGTCCATGTCCATGTCGTTTTCAACTTGCCCATGTGGCTCGATTCGCTTGAAGATACCTGCAATATAGACTTTAACAAAATGGCTGCAGAAAGTTGAGTTGGCTATGGAAAGTGACAAGATTCCGCAACTCAATGAGCAAAAATCTAGTTTAAACAACAACACAAAGACATAGTCAAGAAACCACTTTAAATGCTCTTTTATAACTAATATGCAATGATATTGATGGTTTAGGAGGTTCAGATGAATGGAAAGAAGCTAGAAAAAGGTGTAGGAAAGATGAAAGTTTGGGGCTCAACATGTACCTTATAAACCTACTAAAAAAGAAAGTGAATCTATAGTTCATGAACATAACATAGGGAGTCCAACCCATCCAAAGTACATAAATCTAGCCACTCACTTGTCTACTGCCCAAAGCTCTGAGTATTGAACCCCGATGAAACAATTTGTTGGTGTCTTTGCTTGGGAATTATGACACCAACATTATTCAGCATAATATTCCACTAGAGAAGAGCACCATCCCCTTCAAGTAGAAATTGAGGCCAATTAACCCTCTCTTGTTACCTTTGATTGAAAAGGAGAACAAGAAGTTGCTAAATGCCAAAATCATAGTTCCCCTAAGGTACTCGAAGTGGATATCTAATCTTGTGATAGTGAGGAAGAAGAATGGAGAAATTAGGCTTTGTGTTGATTTCAGGAATCTGAACAAGTGCTCTAAAAAAGGACAACTACCCCTACCCAAGATGGAACATTTGCTGCAAAAAGTTTTAGGGGCTAGAGTCATGCCTTTCTTGGATGGATTTTCAGGCTACAATCAGATTGTTGTACACCCAGAAGACCAAGAAAAGACCGCATTCACTACTCCTTGGGGCACTTTCATGTACTCCAAGATGCCTTTTGGACTGATGAATGCTGGGTTACTTTTCAGAGGGCCATGGACATAGCCTTTGTGAGGAGAAGGACAAGTTTCTCCTTATCTATCTTAATGACATAATAGTTTTCTCCATCACTCACAAGGATCATTTACAGCATTTGAGGAAGGTATTCCTAAAATGTAGAAGGTTTGGAATTTTAGTAATTCCAAATAAGTCACAGCTTGCTCTAGAAGAAGGCAAGCTTTTAGGGCATGTTGTTTCTGCTACAAGTGTTAAAATTGATCCAGAAAGAGTCCAAGCAATACAAACATTGTCCATCCCAAGGTCAGAAAGGGATATTTAGTCCTTCTTGGGTAAGATTAACTTTGTCAGAAGGTTCATTCCAAACTTTGTAGAGCTAGTGAAGCACATTACTTCCATGCTAAAGAAGGGGTCAGAGATAAAATGGACAGAGGATGCAAGAAGATCTTTCAAAGCCATCAAAAGAGCTATCATGGAAGCTCCCACTTTAATCAACCTAGACTACACCAAGGAGTTTTATATCTTCTCTTTTGCCTCTTATGATACACTTGCAATAGTCTTGTTACAGAAAAATGGTGAAGATGTAGAGCACCCAGTGGCCTTCTTCAGCAAAACATTGAGAGATGCTGAGTTAAGGTATGACCTTATTGAAAAGCAAGCATATGCTCTTATAAAGTACTTAAAGGCATTTCGAATTTACATTTTGCACTCCAAGGTGGTTTCCTATGTGCATTTAGCTTCAATAAAGGATATCCTAACCCAGCCAGATGTCGATGGAAGAGGAGCCAAATGGATTGAAAAACTCATAGAATTTGATATAGAGGTGAATCCCACCAAACTTGTCAAAGGCCAAGGCTTGGCTAAGCTTATGGCTGAGGAAACTTGTAGTCTACTAGACATAAATTGCATGAGCTTAAATTCATATGGAGAACAAACAGAGGGAGCAATAGGAAAGCACGAATAGAACCAGTCCTTGGCTGAGAATTTGGCCACTTGTGGGTGGTATTCTAGTATAGCTCATTTCTTGTTAAAGCTAGAAGTCCCTCCAGGGCTTAGCTCAAGTCAGGCCAGGACCAATAAGCTCAAATTAGCTAAGTTTTGTATTAATAAGGACATGCTTTATTGGAGGGACCCATCTGGAATCCTCTTGAGATGCCTAGACAAAGAAAAATCTGTGGAAGTTAGGCACCAATTTCATTCTAGCATCTTTGGAGGGCATCATTAGTGGAAAACCACAGCCCACAAGATCTTGAGGGCTAGGTAGTATTGGCTTGCTCTATTCTCTTATGTGCTTTCACTTGTGAAATCTTGTGACAAATGCCAAAGGTTTACAGGAAGACAACAACTGAAATTGCTACCCTTGAAGCCAATACACACTAATGGTCCCTTCTAGCAGTGGGGTTTAGATTTCATAGGGGAGATTAATCCACATTCCAGTGGCCAGCACAGGTGGACCTTAGTAGCCACTGACTATTTTACCAAGTGGATTGAAGCTATACCCGCTAAGAAGGTTGATCACCAGGTTGTCGTGAAGTTCTTAACTGAGAATATCTTCACTAGATTTGGCTCCCCAACCAAGTTGGTTACTGATAATGTAGCAGCTTTCAGAGTGAAGGAATTGGTGGACATGTGTGAATCAATGGGAATTCTACCTCATACTATCCACAAGTTAATGGCTTCGCAGAATCGTCAAATAAGAGCTTGGTAAGAATAATCAAAAAACTGCTGGAAGACAACAAAAGGAGCTGGGATTCCAAGCTGAAGTTTGCACTGTGGGCTGATAGAGTTACCACCAAGAAATCCATAAGGAACTCTCTATTCAAGCCGGTGTATGGTACTAAGGTTGTTTTTTCTATCCAATTGACCCTCCCTATGGCCAAGTTCTTGCAAGAGGAGCTGGATGAAGGAGATGACATGGAAAGGAGGATGAGTGACTTGGTTGAAGTCTAGCAGATCAGGGAACAACTAATTGAGAAGTCAGCAATGCATCAAAAGAAGATCAAGGACGTCCTTGATAAAAAGGAAAAGATGGACAATTTTCAAGTTGGTGACTGGGTCCTCAAATGGGACATGTTGAAGGAGAAGAAGGGTAATCATGGAAAATTTGATGCATTGTGGACAGGACCTTTTGTCATCACTCAGGCCCACACAAAAACATCTTTGTCCTTCATTATCTGGAGGGGGAAAGTGTTTTCGATGGCCCAGTCAATGGGCGATTTCTTAAGATTTATTTCGTTTAAGGTTGTAAAGGCCTTAGCATTGTAAATATGTTTTTATCTCAGTTTTTATTTTTATGCAAAATTGACTCCATGCCCAATGGAACACTAAGAGGAAGATTTGATCTTGGTTTTACTGTAAAGGCAGTGGTCTGCAGCTCTTGAAACCTCATAGGGAGGCTTTCATCCCCAGAAGGAGCTAGTGTTAGCTTTGAGGTCTAGCGCTGCTATTTTGAAGACTAAAGGAAGAAGATGGTTTGCTTTGCTGTTCTGAAAGGGGCCCCACATGGGCCATCACTCCACTCTCCCCGCTTTTCCACTTACATTCAATCCCGCTCATATTTTAAACTGACCCTCACTTCATAGCAAAACCCTCTTCCACCTTAACCTTAACTAAATTAACCCCGGAAAAGCTTACCTTTCTATCCATATGCGCCCTCTGCACATTTCTTGAGGACATCCCATGCCTTCGTATCCCCTTTGCCATCGATCTAACGGCCTATGTTTACCCGATCGACGAAACATGCTCGATCGCTCTCCGCTGTTAGATCACTCCCGCTAGATCTAACAGCTGTCGCTCATATCACGTGGGCAACTAGCGAGAGGAACGCCCACTCGATGAAGGTGGTTTTCCTCTCTCCTCCAAAAGTGGAATTGGGCAGGCTCTGACACTTACCCCTAACTGCTTGATGCCCGTCCGATGGAAACCACTCCCACCTTAGAAAACCACCCCCGACCGTTATTCACCGAGCACTTCTTCTCCCCAACTACCATCAGATCTGTCCACTCAAGATCTAATGGCTCGAACTTGACCCACTCTCGCCATGATTGCAAGCCTCATGCAATCGATATCCTTTGTCCATTTCTCCCGATCTAGTGGCCCTCATCCATGACTGCTCTCGCTTGTCGTTTGCCACCCCGCCATTACTCTGTCCGTCCAATGTAATTCACCAAACAACTATCTGCTCGCGTTCCACCATCCTACCATTACATTGTTCTTTCTGATTTGCACATCTAGCTGCCCATTCACCTCATATTCTACTTCTTGTCAGTTACCTGAGGAGGAAGGTGGTTGACTCTATCAGATTGTGACAGTCAGGGTGCTGAACTAAATTAACTGAAAGTATGGCCGAAAGAGAAAGGACACATCACGATACGAGCAAACAAAATTAAACAGTCATGGAGCTTCACTGGCACAATCAAGCCAGCCACCTAACATGGTAGCGTTGTACCAGAATTAATTACCATTTTTGTGATGGAAGGAGAATTGTGTCCTTGTATGCAATCCGACAGTTAAAGATAGTAGAAATAGATTAAGATGTTGAAATTTGGTACCGGAGGACAGGTGGTTCCCTTAGGCTTTGATCTTTGGCCTAGGGAAAAGTGTCCAAAAGATTTTAATTTTTCTCCTAAAGTGACTTTATAATTTTTATAAAGTTAAAATCTAATTTAAAAGTGACTTTAAGTGATAAAGTTACTAAGTCTAATTTTAAAGTGACTTTTATAAAGTCAATGAAAAATTAGAAAGGAAAAGTGACTTTGGAAATAAATGACTAAGTGGGTCTTTATTAAAGTGGGGTGAATTAAAAAATAGAAAGTGATATTTAAATGTGCATTTAATCTCAGCCATTGATCTAAATCTATTTCAGCCATTGGATTTAGGGATCACCCAAAAGTCACTTGGATCACCCAAAAGTCATTTAGAATTATATTAAGGGAGGAAAATGAGGAAAAGATCACATTCGATTCAATTCTTTCATGAGCAGATTGAGAGAAGGAGAGCAAGAGAGCAAGGGATATTTCTGGACAGTGAGCTGCGGAGTATCAGCAGTGGAGTAACAACAGCGAAGTTTCAGCAGGGAAGTTTTTTAGCAAGGCTGAGATGAGTTGTAAAAGTTTGCTTGTTGATTTTTGTTGAATATTTCTCTTACTGTAAAAAGACATTTTTGAGAAATAAAGAAGAGCTCTCAAACTGGTTTTCCCCAAGAGTTGTAGGGGGTTTTTCCAGGATCACGTTGACCAAAAATATCAGTGTTTTAATGTGTTTTAATGGCTATTTATTATTGCTGATTTTTATTTCTATAATTTCTAGCATTCTGTAAATTTTCCAGAATTTGTGTTTTCAGCAAATTTATTTTTCCAGCATTGTTGAATGTATGGTTATGGGAAAGGGCATTTAACTACATGGGAGAAATAAGGAGAAACTGAAAACCGGGGTGGGAAAACAGAAATTTTTACATACAACTCTTGGTTGTTGAGGCAGTATTGGTACCCAACCACTGGATGTGATTCCAGCCTGACTCGAATTTTGTTGGGAACTCTCATATGGTTGTTCCCCCAGAGGGAACAATGAAAAGGCATACTACCCCCATATGGCTACAATCCAGTGTTCAAAGGGAAAATTGGCCTTTGGAGACTGGACTGCCCAAATTGATACTGTTGTGAAGGATCAATTTGTTGAGACCCAATATAAGAGATTCCAGATAAGGTTCCAGACGAACAAATAGGAACAGACCATATTGTCAAAACAGTCCCTGAGTGGACTCCATCTAGTGGTTGACAACTAATTGGGACAGATGGTATACCAGCGAACATTGTCGGAGTAGCAACAAGAGGTTTTGTTGCTACTATGTTAGATGACACAGTCCTAGATGTCGGTGGTTGTTCAGACATATCGAGTCCATCCAAAAGATTTCCTAGCGATTCTACAGGGACTTACGATGAAGGATGACTAACTTCCATAGTAGAAGGATATAGGTGGATCCCAGTTCCAAAATGAAATGGGGTATTGGATGGAAAATCCTCCGTAATCTCTTCTATAGCAATCAGTCCAGGTGGAAGAGGTAGACCGTCAGGTCCGTAAAATATCGCTGGTGCCGAAGAAGGTATGGACTCTGCAGCAACAGATGTTGGAGGGGTAACACATTTCGAATCAGCCCTAGATGGAGTTGGTTCGGGAATAGAAGTGTTTACTGTTACACTAGCATCAGTTCTAATGTCCTCTTGTAACTACGGAACTTCTTCTATAGAGGTAGGGATACCAGAAATAGTTGGAGTAACTGGAGTCTCTGAGGATGTTGAAACATAAGTTTCAAACAAACCATGAGACTTTGACCCAGTTAAACGAGTTTGCTTGGCCCATAATGGTTTCATTTTTTGAGTCAAGGATGGTTGACTCGTTAGTCTCCACGAACGATGGGGTTTTGATTGACTTTCCACGATTGCGGATTACTTGATCAACTCAAAATAAAAAGGGAAAATGTGATTCCAAATTAAATGAATTTTATTACGCTTTAACACAACTCGCTTTTTCAATTTTTAAGAGTTGAGAAAAAGCTAAACATGACTCTAGTCACCTTCGATTTTTAATGAGCCTGAAGTGACAAGTGCTCAGATGGAACTTTTCTTTTAAGGAGTCTGAAAAGGAACAAAAGTGACTTCTCTGGAAATCTAGATAGAAGGATTACCAAACCAATCGCAAAACTGCAGAATACTTTTTACGATACGACAGTAAATCTTCTCGAATGTTGTGTTCAATGCATTGTGAGCGATAGGGTGGCAGACATGGCTTCCTAAGGATAAAGAATATAGCCTATTGTGGTCTCCCAATATATACTCGACGGTACGTGGGAGCACAAGTCCGTACTGGCACTTGTCGTATCAAAGAGGAGGAATCACCCAACTACGATGAAAAATGATATAGTTACCAGGCTTTTCAAACGCCGGAATACGTCTCTAGCCTAGACTTCTAGATGTTGTGCATTAGGTTCCAAAGCATTTTTATGTTCATTGAGATTTATTTTACAGTTGATCTTTCTTAAGAAGTTTTCCTTTAAGGTTCACCACGTGATGTAGATATACAATTCCTAAATATACAATGTAAGATGATAAACAGTCGTTTACTTTCTTTTTGCAATGAAAATCCTAGCTACTAAGGAAAGAGAAGTAAAATTCTTTCAACATAGAGTAGAGAGCACACACTAAGATGCACTGTCCTAAATCAATTCCCACATGCAGTCTAAATGCAAATGCACATGCATGTATTTGTTTTCTGCTTTCTTAATGTGTGAATGAAAAAAAGAATGCTAAGTACAGATCTGAACTTTTTCTTTCAAGACGACACTTTGCGATTTCGAATTTAAAAAACGAAAGGAAGACCAAGACGATACTTTGTGATTTCAAATTTAAAATTGCTTTCAACACCTGAAGTACTATCAATTCAAATCAAATACAATGGCAAAAGTGTAATCGACTATCAACAAGAGGAAGACTCTTTTCCTTGACTGAAAACGACACTGCGACACTTTCAAATCAAAAGACGACAGTTCGATTAAGCTATTGTTTGCAAAAGAGAACTGTAAATGACGAAAAATACATAAAAACATTCACAATTATTTATTAATGGAGGCTGAATAATGCAAAGGAAGAGAATTTCAACAATGATATACTGATCACAGACAACAAAACCACTAAATAGAGCTGAAGACAATGAAGGAAAAACCAAAATCTGGAGGCATAAACAGTCTTACCTAATCATCACACCTATAACACAAGGAAACAGGGATGCATCTCACATTCAGCGCATGGGAGGTGCGATGCATCCAAACTGCCAATGAGGGATAGTGTGATGGTCTAGGGATGAGACTGAGCTTGGTTTTTGCTCATAGTTTGCAACTTATTTCAAGGATTTAGGTTGAGCTAATGATAGACAGTAAACACAAAGTATAGGCGCTGATCTAATGAGGTTACTTAAGCTACCACCAGGGCTCTTAGGATGTTTTCAATTCAGTTATTCAGTTCATAAACAAACCCGGAGATTGACTGAAGCAGCGTTGATCTACTTTGCACTTGCATAGAAAATGCAGTTCGAAGGCTGGCTGGCTTAAATTCAGGCTCCACTTGTAGTTTATAAAGCAAACAAATAGAAACAAGAAATCATACTATTCGATCCCCAATAAAGTCGCCATTTTGTTATCGGGAAAACTAGTGTCCATTGAGAGTTGCTAGTCCCACTAAGACGAATAGCTATCTTAGAAACAAACAAACTAAAGTTACTTGTGTTTTCCTTTATGAGAGATAGATGAGAGAGAAGCAGAGAGTACCAACCTCAGTCTTTTGGTTGGCTCCTTGCTTGTTTCCTCCCTCCTTTGACAGAGCTTCACCACTCCTTCCTTACTTGTCCCACTTCAAAGAACACCTGTAGAGTCAAAGCAACATGATACCATCAAAGCATAGAGATCTATAACCATAAAAAATATAGGATCAGATGTATATTGACCATACAAATGCATATATCAATACAAGATTCAGAGATATACAAGAATATGGAGGAAAACTCAAATAGCTGTATTGATAGAAGTAGTAGAAGAGAGGATTACAACCCATTAGTCTGACCCAGTGCCATCCTCCCAGAATGAAAGCCCTTTTCACCTCATGAAAAGCTTAGATCACCCAACAATACAATGTTGCACAGAAAAACCAACATCACTTCCTTACAAAATACAAAATTCCAACCTTTGGATCTCTAGGATGAGGGATCCATATATAGATATTTGCAGGTGGGTGAGTCAGCTTCTGGGATTTTGATTAGTGTCATCTCTCTGATAGTTCTTGGTTCCACTTGGAGATTTCATGATCTCTTACTCATCCCTGGGTGAATTCAAATAGGCCAGTGCCAAATGGGGAGTTTCTAGAAGATTCTATGGGTTTCCACCTAGCAAACTGCCTCTGCCATTTGTCTATGCTCGCTCATCACACCCTATAAAGGGATTTTCAGTATGCATTGCACTTTTTGCATCTGGTAGGTGAGATGCATCACACCCTTAGCACTGAGCAGTCTGTATGGTCCAGTTTTGACCAGTTCTAAGTAGTTTTTCAAGGAAAAGTTTTGGGAGATGATGTAATTAGCTAACCTTGTTCCTTTAGGGTATGAAACAACACTTTTTAGGGGCTTAGAAGCCCTTGGTTTATGGACATATGTGATTGGGGTTGTAGTGCCCAAATATGTCTATAACACCTGAGGACATTTCTTGGCCCTCCTCTGCCTGTACAACTGCTGCCTCTACTGTTTGTGGTGTTGTTACTGCTTTTGCAGCCTTCTTTTGCTCCATGGCTTCATATTCCACTTCGCATACTACCCTTACTTCAGCTGCCACTTTTTCTTTCTTCCTTCTCGCGACGAGTTGGGTGACGCACAACTTGGCATCATCCTTCTTTTTCTATGGTGTCGCTTTCTCTAATTCCGCCAAATCTGGGGTGTGCCACTCAGGAGGCCATGTCTATAATATAATGAAGATTGTGTCATCAGTGGCTACAAATGGTAGCTTTATCCACTACTTCATCGGGTCCTTTCGCGCCCTGATACAAATGCTGTGCATATCCACCTTGAAGTCTACAAAACTTTGCAGACTATTATGCACCGTAGGTGATATGCGCGGCCTCCCATTGATCCACATTCGGATGCTCACCTCCATGAGCACCCAGAAAATTTTTGTATCGCGAATCCATTTCACGTCCTTGGTGGCCCAGAGCAAAGTGTTCTTCGCGGCCTTTGGTAAGTCTCGGTCAATGTTGGGAAACTGACTATCCTCCGGCAATTCCCCTGCTACTAGCAAGATGGATAAGAGAAACCACACGTAGTGGAAGGTCTTACCTTACTCCTAGGCTTCGCGACATTTTAAAAAAATTCCTTGCAGAGGAATTCGGCCCAGTTGAACTAGACCACCTCCACGCACTGCTCGGCCAACACGACCACTGGCGCTGGTACCTCATCAGTGCGACATTTTCTCATCACTTTACCGTCCAGGAGTTGAGTTGCTACACACACCCCCTTTTCCTTGATGCTGGAGATGGCGTAGCCCCTCTTCTTTTTCTCCATCTTATATTTCGATTTCATTGCTTCTGCAAGAGCCAAATCACTACTTTTTCTAGCTATAGTCGTGGGGTCCTTTCCCTTACATGGAAGCTGAGAAATACGGTGGATGAGGTCTATCATGATGGGAATAAGCTCCTCCAGCCATAGATACCCATCATGCACCAGGCAGAGTAGCTGCCTGATGACATAAATGGTGATGGGCGCATAGTGGAAATGTGGAATCCATAACAAGTGCAGCAACCCGGCCTTTCCCACACTGCACAACCATTTTCACGGCTCTAGCGTTATCACTGCCCTCTCAATGTTCTTCTTCATTAAATTCCTAGTTTCTAAGTGTGGGAACTTCTCATTGTCAGCAAGGTCCCAGCTTTCGAATTTCATGGTTGGTACACATCCTAGGTGCATGCCCTCAAATATGATACAGTCGGGGAGGAGCGGGATCTGGAGTGAACTCTTCGTTACATCCAGATCCTTTGGTACTTTGGCCTTCCCTTTCTATGGAGGGACATATGCAAGCAGTTTTGCTGCAGATTGCAACGGTTGGATATCCTCCTCCACATCTTCTTCTTCTTTTGTGACGACGATCAGGGCCTGCAAGTCTTCTTCTTCCTCATATGTTTCAATTGTGACTTATTCCATTGATAATTTGTTGCATCACGGATTCCTCAGGGGCATGCATACTGGACCCATTACCTATTTATCCTTCTTCAACCACGGTGTCCATGGTGATTTGGGGATTTCTGTTACCACCCCTGTGCCTTCTGGAACATCCCCCACCATTTGGGTCTGCGCAGCCTCGTCGACGATTACCTCTTCAATTCCTAACCCATCCTTAGTGGTCGTCATCATTTCTAGACTATCTTCTATCTCTCACAAATGTAGGAGCTCAATTATCGCTTGGCTCTCAACACTTTGTGCTTTGCTCAAACGCTTAATTCTCAAATGACCAAGTGTTGTTCGCTGGCTAGCCCTGTGAGTTTTATAGTGCCTTTTGAATTCAAATTCGACTGTTCCCCCCCATTTCGGGCCATTAATGCTTTCTTGGTGGTAGATTTTCCCAAATCTTTCCCATAAATTGCATCTTAAATGCCCGTCGCCCACTCCCTTTGGCCTCAAATCAGACATCTCGTCATGAATAGTGACACCAATGGTCACTTCCTAGCCAACCTGTGTGGTAGCACAGCCATCCATGCACGGTCGCGAACCCTGTGATGTCCTGATCCTGCATGCATCTCTCTTATCATGCAGCCCCCAAGCATAATATTTTATAGTCCCTCACTCCCTTTCAACTGCCTCGAGTGTTAAGACTGTGCTTCGTATGGCTACTGAGGTGGGTGCACCACCCGTGCGGGGCTTCATATCATCCTCCACCATGGTTCGCGGACAATCCCCATCTTCCATTGTAGTGATCAGCATCATGCACTCTACAATTTGCACTGTGCTGCCCTAGTCACTATGTTTGGCGAGATGTGAGTTCAGCCACGATAGCAGACTAACTAATTCACGACAATGGCTTTACAATTTGTTAGTATGACTGTATGCACCTTACCTTGCCATCCTCAATTTTTCGACAAGAAATGCTTCCTTTATTTCGTTTTCCAGCTTCTTGACCTCTATGTCCATTAAATCACTTTTCTCCCTTAGTCATACCTAGTATTTTTCAAGTTTGTGAGGTCTAAAGTTTCCTTGTTGGATTTCTTCCTCAAGTCTTATATGTTCTATTTCGCACAACTGTGTGATTTCTTCATTCCGGTCTGCGCGGACCATCGTATCTATGGGTGTTGTTATGTGCAGACTCGTCTTCGCATGCTCCACAGGGACTACAACCCCTACTTCATACTTCAGTTTCGGAAGCTCTTGTGTGGTCATAGTTTTGCACATGGTCCTATAAGCCCATACAACCACTGGTACGCGCAGGTCCCAGTTGGTGCGTCTCACATGGTGGACCTTGTTTAGCACTTCTCACACCTTGTCAAAGGCTTCCCTGTGTATGATTTTTGGCACGTTAGGTTTTACCATGCTTCGTCGTTCGCACACTTGTCTTGCCTACTTCTAGTTATTATTCTTGTTTCCGATCGTGATAGTGGTGTGTGTTCGTGCTGGCTACATACCATAACCTTGTACCCATCTAGAAAGGTGGGCGCGCAAGCTATTTTCCCCTCATAACTGGCTCTCATCCTTAGCTAAGGTTTTCCAAATCGTATAGCAATCCCCCTTCTGCATTCGCACCAGCTCTCAATAGTTCTTTGATGCGTACCCCACCACCTTGCAGGCATAGCGCATAGTGCCCATTTCAGAGCATCGAACTACTGCTGTTCTGGTACTTCGCTCTCAAATTTGCTCAGATATTCATCCACCATTGTCAACCCGTCATACATAGGTAGATCCCTTACCTCTGTTGTCATGCAGCGCAATGATCTTACCGTAATTGAGCGTGGTTACCTCGTGTAACCAGTTCTGCCCTCATTATGTTTCCTCATCCAATTCTGATGTGTAGGAGATTTTGCGCTCCCACGAAATCTAGCCATCCACTATAGGATTCACCCAATTCTATTCCCGAGCATTTATCTTGTAGATACAGTCTAGCTCATCGTCGCGCACTGGCTTTGTGTAGCGTGATCCTTTTGCAAGGTCCAAAGGTACCACTACGCATAGTGACTTTTTATCAAAGGTAATTTTGTGCTTCTTTAGATTTATCACTCCATTCATATCAGTGGCCCAATCTATTCCTAGTAGTGCGGGATAGGGATTGTTGTCATTGATAATCTCTATCACCTCGAAATATACAAGTGCGCTCACACCTTCGATGTCTACCATTATGCCCTGCAATCTTCCCATTGGTAGGATCTTCTACTAGCCCACCATTCGCAATTAAATAGGAGACCACTATAATGCGGGCCTACCCATGTGCTCCCATGTCTGCTTCGGCAGCACATTTGCGTCTGATCCTAGATACAAAATTACTTGATCCATTTCATACTCCCTAATTTGCATATTTAATCACATTTCCCTTCTTTTCCACGATGTATGTTTCTCGAGCTTCTGGACTACGCGAGGTTCTCCTGACCCAGCACACCTAGTGATAAGTTCTTGCAATCCTTTCACAACCTTGCTGTCCCGCAGTAATTTCATACATGTCTCCAAAAAGGTAGTGATCATTGAAGGATCCATCTCTGGCTCTATTTTATTCTTACTACCTAAAGTGGTGGCCTCCATGAAGCTCTTCTTAGCTTCCATGACTATCTCCTTCACGTGCTCCAAATCAAATTCAAGTTCCTTTGTAGGAGCCTTGTGAACCCATGCACTTTCTTCGGGCTTCTTACCTTTGTCATCTCCTAACATGATACTACTTTGGAGCACTATTTTTACATTTGGGTCCTCTTCACGTGGCTCAAACCTCATCATTTGCAAATTCTGAGTCAAGGGAGGCTGGAGTATCCCTTTATCACATAGCCTCACTATCAGTGTAGGGAATTCCTCCATCTCATGATCAAAGTGAGTACAATATAAACATGATCCTCTCATCGGATTTGTACAATCGTGGACATAATGCCCTGGCCCTCTGCAATTATAACAAATCAGTTGTCTGCAACCCCTTCCTGGTCCCATTCCACCTCGACCTCGTCCACGCCCCTAAAATCCAGTGCGCGCCATCACTGCATTTGGATCAAGGGCTCACCTTTTGGTCTGTACTCCATAGGCAAGAGTCTGATCCATCATTAGTTCATAGCTCCTGCAGGTGCACTCATCATGGCCTACCAACCTGCGGAAATTACAAAACAATTGTTGGGATGTCTGCGTATACTTCTGTAATAGATGATAATTATTCGTAGCATGTTTTCCTCCTATCTGACAAATTGCACACCATAAAGTAGGCACCGCGCTCAGTCCTACTTGTGCCTCTGGTCTTAATGGCATCAGCCCTCCTCCTGCCAAGTAATTTGTGAAGACTAGACAATGGTCCTTGTCATTCCCCTGGCCTTTGCATTTTATGCACCATACCTCCTTGTGTGCCTCTGGCCGAGTTGTCCTATCCTATTTCAAACTATACATTTCCAAACACAAATTTTGCAGTTGCACGTGGATTTGTTGGACTCCCAGACTAGGATCTTGTATTGGGGTCTCATGCAGTCTCATTGCAATCTCCAAAGCTTCGGCCTGGGTGAATAACTTCTGTTGCGATAGCGCCTGTGGAGCGATAAAAAGGTGTCTTTGTAACTCCTAATTACCTCACATTAATTGTCAACCCAGGGACGAATTTTTATTTCAAGAGTGTGCTCTGTCTGAGGCGGCTATTTACTTAAGAGCAATGTTTTGCAGTATAGTGCTTAAAACCCACAAGTAAATAAATGCTTGAAACAAAATCTAATTGGAACAGCAAGAAATGAAGATGTTCTAAACTAAAATCATTCATTCAATCAATCATCAATCGAGGATATAGTAGCAATAACTCTTTCCTCTAGAAATTGATGGAATAGAGTATGGACCATGGATCTGGGAGCATGGTAGCATTTGCTGAGGCTCACGACAACCTTGGACCTTCTCTCACACCAAAACAATACATGCAAGTAAATGGACAGCAGAAAGTAAAAAGGAAATAGAACAGCAGTAAATGAAACAATGATCAAAAGAACTAAATCTCGCGAGTCAAAACCAACTTGCTCACATTCAGCAATAAAATAACAATCTTCAGAAGTAATTTCAATGAACTTTACTGTATGAGACAATATTCACAAATGAATTATGGAACAACATTTACCATATACATACAACATATTTATTATAGCAATCTGATGTTTCCAAAGAATATGACTTCCGTTTCCAAATGAAATAATATTACTTTCGGGTTCCCACGAATAAGAGTTCAAAATGAATCCAATAGCAATATTTAATATGAAAGCTCTGTAAGAGAAACAATCGATTTAAATAGTGAACATGTAATCATCTCTGAAAAGATTCATTACGCAACATAGAGTCACTTACATAAACTTGCTGGATGAAACCATTAATGGATTAGTCGTAACAGAGCGTGGAACAGCATATAACAAATACATCAGATTACTAAACTATATAAACAATCCACACATGAAAAGATATCATACAACTGCAATTGGAAAGATATGATACACAATAGCAGCAGCTTACTCCACCAGAG
>APFE031084490.1:42911-59064 GCA_000404065.3 Pinus taeda | reverse complement strand
AGCGGACGGGGGAGCAGGGCTTTTACATGCTCCGTACGCAGGTTCTTACCTTCCGTTTTTAAGATCCAACTCTTCCCTAGTAGGCACTCATCAGATTCACACTACTGTTTAGAAATGGCTACACCCTCCCCAGCAACGACGCCAAAATGTGGAGCGATAAAAAGGGTCTTTTTAACACCTAATTACCTCACATTAGTTGTCAACCCAAAGACGGCTTTTTATTTCAAGAGTGTACTCTGTCTGAGGCGGCTATTTACTTAAGAGCAATGTTTTGCAGTATAGTGCTTAAAACCCACAAGTAAATAAATGCTTGAAACAAAATCTAATTGGAACAGCAAGAAATGAAGATGTTCTAAACTAAAATCATTCATTCAATCAATCATCAATCGAGGATATAGTAGCAATAACTCTTTCCTCTAGAAATTGATGGAATAGAGTATGGACCATGGATCTGGGAGCATGGTAGCATTTGCTGAGGCTCACGACAACCTTGGACCTTCTCTCACACCAAAACAATACATGCAAGTAAATGGACAGCAGAAAGTAAAAAGGAAATAGAACAGCAGTAAATGAAACAATGATCAAAAGAACTAAATCTCGCGAGTCAAAACCAACTTGCTCACATTCAGCAATAAAATAACAATCTTCAGAAGTAATTTCAATGAACTTTACTGTATGAGACAATATTCACAAATGAATTATGGAACAACATTTACCATATACATACAACATATTTATTATAGCAATCTGATGTTTCCAAAGAATATGACTTCCGTTTCCAAATGAAATAATATTACTTTCGGGTTCCCACGAATAAGAGTTCAAAATGAATCCAATAGCAATATCTAATATGAAAGCTCTGTAATAGAAACAATCGGTTTAAATAGTGAACATGTAATCAACTCTGAAAAGATTCATTACACAACATAGAGTCACTTACATAAACTTGCTGGATGAAACCATTAATGGATTAGTCGTAACAGAGCATGGAACAACATATAACAAATACATCAGATTACTAAACTATATAAACAATCCACACATGAAAAGATATCATACAACTGCAATTGGAAAGATATGATACACAATAGCAGTAGCTTACTCCACCAGAGGCTGGGCCCTTAGCCGCCAGCGGACGCTGCTGGATCACTTCAGAATGAGAAGAACCCAATTCATTTATTAATCAGCCAATTGTGGAATCATTACAACAACAAAAGCTTAAGAATTACAAAATCAGGTCTCAATGAGCCTCAACGATCAACGTTTATTCTGAAACTGTAGAATTACAAATAACAATCCCTCCATCCCCCGTCCTCTGATCTTTGGTTTCATTAAATAGAGAAAGATCAGAGCATAGATAATTACAATCATGATTTGTTTTACAAAATTAGATTGATTCTAACCATTTGATCAACAAGAACAAGGCGTATTTGGTTTTGCAGCTAAGATTTGGAGGGCGGCTGCAACAGCAAATCTCCGAAAATCGTGCTCAAAGAACCCTGTGTGTCTCCCTGTACAGGCCGAATTTGGGCAAACTGTTCTTTTGGAAGATAATTGGGCCTGTTCTGGACAAAACCCATGTTCCGGATTTTCTAAATTCGTCTTCATTTTCTCAGAATCTTAACCGCAAAACTGTCACTCCTTAAACCAGCGAATTTCTGAGTTGGTTGATTTAAAAATCAAATCTTCAATCTAGAAGTTACTTTGGAGGCTAAAAATGGTAAATAAGGTTACAACCAACTTATTAGAACTATCACTGGTAAAATAATGCATAATAATCAATTTATTAGAAATAAAGGAGAATAAATAATATTCATCCATGAGAGCATAAATCATTTATAAAATGGATTTAAATGATAAATTATAATAAATGACATGATGAAGAATGGTGGAAATGGGTGGAATAAACGTTCACAAGTGACAATAATCATGGCATATTAACGACCCCACAGCGCCATCCTTAGATGTAGTGCTAGTGATGCTACAAACCATTCGTGGTGTTGCCCATCTGTCAAGGTCATGTTGGCTTCATGAATCATACTCTTCAGTCTCTGATCTAGATCCCATGGGGTTTCACCTGGAAGCATTGTGATCTCCTTAAACTCGATAATCGATTGTGTCTCAAACCTTGGCCTGCTAAATTACCTATTCAGCGCAGCCTGGATATCTGTGATCCCCGCATTTGAATGGTCATTAGAATGCTTAATGTACCATGTCAATGCACGATCCTACAATGCACTCACCAATGTTGCCTTCTTTATATTGTCATCCAGGACTCATGCTTTCCATACTGCCCTTACCACAAACCAAAATTGGTCTAGATCTTCATTCCCTACTCTCTTGAATACCGGCAATTTTATCACGCTCATCATATTGAACTGTGGTAGTGGCAGAGGTGGTGTGGGCGAAGCTGGAGGTGAAGATGGTGAGACTAGTGGTGGTGTAGGTGGAGGTGGTAGGTGTGGAATTTGTTGCCTTATCACACTAACCACGCTTCTCAAAAAAACTTTCGTGAGCTCTTCCTCACTTTCCCGTGCAGGCGAAATCAAGGGGCTATTTTATATCTCTGTGCTACCTTTGTTTCTATATATCCTCCCACTTCGCATAGTCCCAAACATCAATTTATTCACATAACCCACTTTTCACACAATAACATCTTAATCCAAGTGTTCAAGGATTTAATGTACTTAACTCACGGTCCTTTGAGGAAGCATCATTCCGCCTCACTATAGCTAACTATCATGTCTATCATGAACTCAGTGATAAACCCCCCTATAATTCAATCGATCAAATGGTCCATAGTGCGTGCTATCTTATCTTTCGATGCTTCTAGTCTACACACTAATTCTGGAGTCCACACAATCGATTTGTCGAGACTAAACCTTCCCTGACTATCTACTAGCTTCATGATCCACTCATACAACTCAGAGGGAAAGGATGCAAAGAAACTTTCATGGATTTCCATATATAAGTAGCACTCCAAACACCGTTCCTTTAATACTCGCAGATTCCTATTTTCCTGCGCCGCGAACTTGTGCATCTTTCTGTCTAACCACCCTTCAATTTATTTCTTTGTTGGATTCCAGTGACATGACATCAGACATCCCTTATGCAAATCTCGGTCCTGGCAACAGAACCATTTGTTAGTTTGTTGGGGCCTGACCCAGGTTCGGAGGTGATTTAGCCAAACAAATCTCGGAGGTGATTGAACGGGTTCAGCTGGATTGTAGCATATATGTCTTTTCAATCTTCAATGATTCTTGAATTGATCCCAGCCTTGCATATTAGCCACAACTTTATCAATTCAAATATTTCATAAAGGAATTTTCGTTATGTATCCAATTCAAGCATGTCTTCATGCATGCTCCCAAACTTGTCCATATTCAATTTGACAAGCTTGTGTCATGCATTCACAGATTCCATGTTATCCATATGCTATTATTTTTAGATTCTTCTTTCAACCACTATTATTTTGTTTCATTCACACAACAAATCTCATAAGAATAATTATAATCACATTAATAGTAGTAGTTAACCAAAAGAGATCATTCTTTCACATTTAACTAATGGGCATTCCACATCACATGGAAATCATAAAATAAAATCATCGTTTTTCCCCAAACATAGTAATTGTCAGTTTTTATTCAAATACTATTTACAGATTCTTAATATTTAAATTAATTACCTCTCTACTATGATGGTTCTTTATAAATGGTATTTCTAGTGAAATGGCATCATTATACCTTTATCTCATTTTCTCATTTACTATATATCCATAAAATATAAAACATATATCAGCAAAGCAAAATTTTAGTTAAGGGAACATTATTCTTATGCCATTTTCATAGCTCTCACATTGTTGTCCATTTTTTTCTTGTGGACTCGACCAACCCCCCTTGACTAATCCATTACCCTTATGTTCCCTCTAATCCAATTTATCGTACATACAAAATTTAATCATGGTCTAAAACTTCTAGTTGTGTATTATTTAGCTCTTCTACATGAGTTTTTCCTTCACTTTCCCACACCGAAAACACCAAACCAAGCCAAAATTAAGAAGGAAAGAAAAAAAGCATAGAAAAACCACAAAATACAACACGTGAAAAACAACACAAAGCATGGCCATGCTTAAAGTCAACAAAACAAAAACATGTAGCCAACAACACATGAAGAATTACCCAAAATTTTGATTTTCAACACATCCAACATACCATATTTACTTCAACAAGAGAACTTAGCACATGCAAAAAAATTTAATTATAGTCTTCCCCAAGGTCTATAATAACTTCAAGGTCCCAAAAATATTTCCTAATATTTTAAGAGGATTTTCAATATTTTAAAGAGATTCTGGTAACACTCCCTCATCTCTCTTCTACGTTTCTAGTTATTGGTTCATGTATATATAGTTTACAAAAACTTTTATTCTTCTTTTATTTGTTAGGGAATTTATGGATCAGGTGTTCCTCTCCACAACCACAACATGTTAATGGATTTCTTTTCTTCCCCAACTTATGATGTTTCTCACTGATGTTATGTTGGCTTGTTGGGGCCTGACCCAGGTTCGGAGGTGATTTATCCAAACATATCCCAGTACTATTGGCCCTTTTGGCAACAGACCGTGGAGTGTAGACTGAGGTCTCACCCGAAGTAGTATGGGAGGGTGCTAGAACTAGGTTTCTGCACCCTAGGGATGTTTGATGGGGTCCAAGTGGTCTGCAGTTTTGACCCTATGTGCACGTCACTACGTGCAATTATTAGTAGCTCACAGCCTGTGATGTTGTCTTCGCACAACCCTACTCAGGAGCCGAACAATGTTATTAACCAAATCCTTATTAGTAACCTGATATTAGTTGATTAAATTAGCTTGTCTATATGGTTTCAGTTATACTTAACAATATTCACCATTCATACAAATGCACACAGTAAATACAAAATATAATTATAAATGATATCAACCATGTAATAACACAAGAATAGATACACAAAATTCAGATAAAACTTCTCTTTATTATTTTCTTCCTCCTGTTATAGACTCAACCCTACCCTGCGCACTCGGTTGCAGGGGTCCGCGCACTCAGCTGCGGACTCTACTAGGTCTCTACACACTCAGCTGCAAAGCCTCTTCCTACTACTATGACCCAAGATACACTTAGACAATTGCTCTATACTTCTATCCCCTTATATCCATTATTACTTTACAACTTAGAGCCTCGCTGTATTTTTACAATCCCATGGTCTACGGACCATGGGTAGGCTGAAATTACATTCAAACTTAAGGTGAACATCCCTATGACTCTAACATACATTCCACGCTAGCAATTCGTGGCGCTTTGCAATCATATTACTCACAACTTGGGCTTTGAGCCCCAAAAGATGTTGTTGGGGGATTCCATTCCCAACATGTTGTTATTATTAGACTCTTATATGTCTTTAAGGGTTGATGCATGTTGCAACAAACCTTACATGTAAAACATGTTATGTAGCAATGTTGTGCTTAATGTTTCCTTTTCTTCTTGTTTTCTAATGATTCTTTCATTCTCTAATTTGAAACTCTTCAACTCAGATCTCTTGTTCCTGGGGATATCAGTTCCATTAGGGTAACCTTCCTCTTCTTTCTTATGATGGATTTGGTCCATATCATGTTTTACCATACTACTACCCATTCATCTATTTCTTGACGCAATTTTTTCTTCCTATGTTCTATCACACACACACATAACTATTAATTATGTCAAGCATACACATATTAAATCATTACCTTTTCATGCCAACACTATGAATAATGATCTAAGGCATGTTAACTTGATGTTGTTCACACATCTACAACCCATTTTAGTTACAAAAATGAAAAACATGTAAGAATTCTATCAAGTTTAGAATTCTCATTAGTTGTAAACCCGTGGAAAGTTAACATATGCAATGATTAAATTGTAGTATTAAATTTGGACATGAGCCTCTTCAGGTATAGTGCTAAACCTAAGCTATGGTATCACTCTTTATTATAGATTATAAATTTTTCTTTCAAGGTGCATTGAATACAAGTGTTGAATATAAGTTCAGATACCACTTTGTGACACTCCCTTTGACCCCCTTATATTATCTTGCACTATGGAAAGTATTAACTTTGACTTAACCTAAACCCTAAATTCTTTCTTGAACATGGGGTTACAAAAATATATTTTTTAAAGGTTTTAGAATTATAATAAGATATAACCATCATAATTAGGTCATTGAGAACATTTTGATGATATAAATTTCATCTCAAACAAACTTTTGGGTTGAATGTTATGTCCAAATGAAGTTAGACCAATTACATAATTCCACATGGTATCCACATGCATCCCATGTGGTGAGCCACAACTTCAGTTGTGGTTCCACATCATGCCATATCACTTTGGGTGGTGTTCCGAAGTGATCCCACCAAGAAAATATAGGTGGTTTTAATGTTGGGCTATCGGGTTTCGGACCCTACACTCACCCCTCCCCCAGGTATTAGCTCCAGGTAGATTGGTGGGGCCTTAAGATGAACAAGGAATTTTGATCAAACTTTGAGATGATCATGCCATCCTAATGAAACGACCCAGTTAAATGGGGGAACATGGTGGGAGTTTTCATATCGATCCACTATGAATTTAAAACCATAAGAAACAAGAGGGGGCCTTGGGATGTATGTGGGTCATTAATCAATCTACGACCACCATCGCACATTTAAAATGAAGTCAAATAATACTAGGGGTCAATCTACTGGTGATGCCACAATCTTGTAACTTAAAATCCCCTACATATATAGAATTATTCCCATTGGATTTTCATCCATCAGTCACCACCACCTAGTTACAAAACTCAACACATTTAACAACATTGCCAAGCGTTAGGTGGCCCCATTAATTGATGGGTCTAATAGATAGAAAAATTGTCTCTTGAATTCTCTCCACTTAATACAAATCAAGGCCCAAAGTCTTCAAGACCTAAGAGCCTAGTGGGACAACCCTGGTAGATGTCATCTCGACGTCAAGGTCCATCAACCTCACTCTTTTCTAAATTTTCCTACTAGCCCAATTGTATTGTCCCATTTTACCTTGACTATGAAACCAACATTATATCTTACTTGGGTCTTTTGAGGCAAATTCTATGGCCTCTACTTTATTTTTGAGGACATTGGGTTTGATGATCCAGTGATTATTTTACGATTATACTGATGGGATGATGATTATGATGTATTTATTTCGATTTCAACCTGCATTGCGTTGATACTTATGTTACATATGGATGTTGAAGAATTTGATGATTCTATATCATGTTTATAAATGTGGATGATTATTTTTGGACCAAATACTAGTGACAGTTGTCTGAGTGTGGCAGGATATCACCTTGGCGCACATGTGTGTTGTACTGATGTGCTCCAGTTTACTATTGGTATTACATTTTCCTATATATATCCTCTTGGATAATCCACTATTCATTGAGATGCTTAGTTCGAGGATCCGGTTATTTGACTTTACTATTACTGGAGGTGATAATAATTGTTATATGCCAATTTGATGTCATGATGATAATGGTTGTGATGGAATTTTTTATGACTGTGTCTAATCATATGATGGTTGCATTATGTTGTCTTGTTTACATTAGCTTTTTTCTTACAATTAGGAATGATTATGTCATGTTGATGATTTAGCATACACAATTATATCAAAGATTAACATTATGAACAAATATTATTGATTATTATTGAGAGTGGCAGGAGATCACCTGAATATACTTCCATGTGATGTAATTTCAAGTTAATATTTTGTTGTGTTTTCTAATGCAATGTTAGTGGTCATAGGCACAAGTTAGTTGCTTGGTCGAAGGAATCACACATGGGTGATGAGGCTATATAGATCAATGTAACTTCATGGGAAGGGTGGGACAACGTCCCTTATTTCACCCAATAGCACTCTCATCATGACTTGGGCTAGAAAATGTTTGAATACATTTTCCTTGAAGATCACAATGCCATGAGGGTGGAACCTAGATTGGGTATCTCATGAGGATTTACTGGGGGCACATAACAATGTACATTCCTTGATACCCAACACAATTAGTCTCACTATAAAGGGTGTCATAGGAGACGATGATGGTCTCCATTGTCGCGCCCAATTTTTTCCCCTCATAGTCACAAGATGCCTGAAGGGCAAGTGACATGGAACCCTTGGAACATCAAAAGGAGGTTCTTTAAGGGAATGATTGACTTGGAACTCTTGGAATAAAAAAAGAAACAAATTGGAATGGAACCCTAGGAACTTCAAAGGGAATTTCTTGAAGGGCACAATCGATGTGTCTCCCTTGGAATCAATAAGAGAAAGTTGGATGAAAATTAAATGTTGGAAATCAAACCATGATGAGCACTAATTCACACCATGTAGTAGGTGATGGTTTGAAATTAAATTATCTAAATCAAGAGTAAACATTGGGATGAAAGATGAATATGAAGAAATATAAAAAATGGACCAAATTGAGTAACACTACCTTTTCCCATGTTTGGAAAATCACAGGTAGATCATATGCATTTAAAATAAATCCAAAGTATAAAAGTGATCTATTAAATAAAATGGGAAAGGGACATAGAGTTAACTAGAAACATTAATCATATGATAGTTTAACCTTATTAAGAAAAGAGAATGGTGAATGAAATTAAAGAATAATAATTTAAAAATTAGAAAAATTTAGTTTCATGAGAGAAAGTCCATGTGGAAAGAGCCAATATGAATATTTCTATCTAATAGTTCATTTTGAGATAAACTAAAGGGTAGTTGGGGAATCAAATTTGAGATTTCAGTAATAAACACAAAATAAGGAGTATAAAAAAGGGATCAAGAGACAACTAAGAGAAGAAATAGGGATTCATGTTGGGATGAGGGAAAATATGTTTTTTAATTAAGAATTTAACTTAATAATTTAGGAGAGCATTGGTGAGAGGCTAGCACATGGATGGTTGAATAACCAATTTTTTAGATTGATAAAATGAATTATTTTTGCATGAAGTGTCACATGTGAAGACTCCTATAAAATAAAGAGAATATTATGGCAGAGGTTTCCTTTTTGTTTCCTATTGTTGGATAAATTATATAACGTTATTATGATTGTGACCACTATGTTTATTGTGATTATGGTGTGGTGGAGACCATTAGAGAGGGAACTCTTGAGCCAGGAGTGCCATCTTCCACTGGCTAGTAGTAATCCTCTAGTTTATATCCCCATTGTAAGGCGGGGATCCATGGGGAAGAAGAGTACCCAAAGAGTAGGCTGGGAGGTTAACTAATGATTCAACAACATTTAGTCAGGAAACAATATCCTTCACACATGTACTTGGAATGTTGCACATAGTGTTTTCATTGATGACAACTATATGTCACTGATGTCAAAGGGGATATGTGGAAAACAACAGCAGGATCATCATTTATAATCATAAAATCAGCAAGTCACTTCGTGAAGCAGTATGATATCTTGATCCTTCACAACGTCGCATTACATAAGAATATATTTGAACCTTTTAAGAAGCTAAAATGTTCAAATTCTCTTACAAATGATATACTACATTATACTCATCCATACCTTTCCAACAATATATTATTCTCAATAAAAATCCTCCCAAACAAGAAGTTATAGCATGTTGAAAATTAGCATTATATGGGGAAAAATATGAAAGGAAAAACTATAGGGCCAAAACCCAAAAATTAAATTAGTTAAATATCCTACAAGTCTGGAGTAAATCCACCATTGGCTCAACATATCAATGCTCACAAGCATGAATGTAGCACACTAGTTAACCCAGTTAAACAACATGCAAGTTCTTGTCCAATCAACAACATTTCCCATAAATTATGGATAGATCAAATTAGCTCCTTAGAGCCAATTACGTATTGACACGTGAATGTATGAGGTGTCAACCTTGTTTTTTTCAATGAAAATTTTCAATTCCCTACATCATTTGAACACTGCAAATATAGTGACTCTCATGGCTTGTAGCAATGAATATTTGAGATATCATATGATCATTTGCGTTTTGGCATGAACACTTGGGGTCAAAGAAATATTTTGTTTTTTTTTTTTTTTTTTTTTGTTATGGGTTATTTGTGATGATTCAGTTACAGGATCGGTGAATACTAAGTTGGGTGTGACCTTGTGGTGGAGGTTGAGTTTATAGTTATCATCATTGTGTGAAGGGAAAGCATATTGATATCTCATCAACCCCTGACAGAGGTTGGGAGTACTATTATCTCAGTGGCCATTGTGGAAGATGATGAGCAGTGTTATTATCTCAATAACCACTATGGAGAAGGCCAAGAATAATATTATCTCAATGATCATAATGGAGGAGGCTGAGCATATTTATATGGTATTTACTCTCGAAAGAGGCCAAGTAAAATGTTTATCACAATAACAATTTTTAGAGGAGGCCAAGAATACAGAGATCATCATCGTAATGGAGGTTGAGCATATTGTTGTCATAGAACCCTGTGATAGAGGCCTAGCAGTTTCATTTTCATAGTGACCCCCTGGTGGAGACTAAGCATATAGATAATCCAGGTGGATATTGGTGGCCACCCACCAATTCCACTTGGACCCCCACCATTGCTTCTTTTAGTTTTTCATTTTCCTTAATTGTAGCACAATTCACTATTTTTAGCAGTTTTTCAGGTCCTAAACTTCCGGAGCCATTTTAAGGCCCTAAACAACGCCTTTTTTGGAAATCCACCTCTAGCAATTTTTTATTTAAAATCTTATTTTTCATCATAGTCCTCGAAGAGATATTTCCAATGGGTTATCATGCACGTCAAACGAAGATAATATTACCAAGTCGCAACCCTGGGAAGTTGGTTGTCCAACTCACCCCAACGAGGCCCATAAACTTTTGGTGTTATATCTCCTCGAGTTAGGGTTTTGGTTGTTTAGGGTTTCCTCTTATTGTTCAATAATAAAAAGGCCCTTGAGCCTCATTGTAAGGCATTTTAGAGGCATGTAGCTGCCACATCTCTTCTCAGAGATAAGCTACCATCGCCCTAGTTGGTTTTACTTCCATTTCTGTTTGTAAGCATATTTTAGTATTTTACATTAATGAAATGAAGTATTATTTCCACTGCATCTCTGTGTGTATGGTTATCTCTATAATTTGTTGTGTTCCTATTTAAATCTGAATCAATAGATATCACTGTGAACTCTATGGAAGGTAGAACAATAGCTTTGTGACTAATGCAAGTGGCTCTAGGGACACACACAAGACAAAGAGGGCTTATGGAAGCTCAAAAATCAAAATGATCAGAATGCTTTCGAACTAGGACCACAGTGTAGATCTTGTCATCCCGATCGCAATGGTGTGAACAGTTGATCCATCTGAGCTTGTATGAGGGAGAATGAGCCAGTCAAAGTTTTGGTCAAAGTTATATTGTGGGCCAGGTTTAAGTGTCCTACAATTTGACCGACCCCGGGACATGAAACCTAGCTCTTGAAAGAGGGTGAATTTGTTGGATCATTAATTTGTCTAATATCCCCTATACTAGACAAATTCAAAAAAAATGTGTTTGTTTGATAACATAATATATACTATATATAATAATATATATATATATATATTATATAATATATTTTATAGGGTGGTGGGCCACCAACCCCATCACTCCCCCAACGACCAACACATAATATCAAAACTAAAATTTTAATTATGGGCTGACGGGCCATGACCCCGCCGGCCCTCCCTCAACCACCAAACCATATAACTATAACATATTATTAATGGCAGGGTGGGCCACCTCTGGTAGACCTGGGCCACACCTCACCCACGTTGCCAAGTGTTGAACCAAGTGTGGTGGGACTCGAACCCGCCCAGCCGATGTGGCCAGCCCGCCTCCCTTGCACCCTCACATGCCACCATTTGATACAACCCCCAGGTCATGTGAAAAGGCCCCAAAACGCAGCAGCCCCACATTCAATGTCACCCAACCACCATACAACATGAAAATGGTGGGATTTGATCCCTTGACGTCCACACTCCTAATTTATCCACCAGTCGTTGGGCCATGGGGCTTTCTTGGTAAACTTCGCCCATGCTTTTATATATAAACTGATTTTTTTATTAGTGAGTTGGAGGTGGATTTGAGAACGGAGGAACGTAACCATGTTATGCAAAGCGAAATAGAGGCCAAGGCGTGTCATGGAAATTGAGACTGCATTTTTTAATTAATTTTTGCAGGTGGAACCATGAGCTTGGAAAAGAGGAGGCAGAACCATGGTTGAGCCAAATTCTCAGGAGGGAAAAATTTTCCCAATGTCAAAATTGGACAAATTTTATGTTGATATTACACCTCTTAGTGACACGAACTTGATGGCACAGTCAGAATTTTGATTTGAGTAGCAGATCTTCAGATGACCCGGAGGAGGGAATCTTTGAGGAATCTATAAGGAATCTAAAAGATTCCTTAAGCCCCATATTTTCACTTTGACAGTCAATTTTACACTATTCGATGCCACAAATCTGATGGTGCAATCAGATTTCCCATTTGATCATTCCATTTTTTGGCCACTTTTCAAAATGGAGTGCAGGTGTCAGCATTCAACGTGTGAGCAGTCATTCCATGAGATTCGACGCCGCGAGATTGATGGTATAACAAGCTTCATCAGTTTGATATCCTTTCTTCATATGGCCCCATGATGTGAGGTATATTTATTGTGTTCATGTACTTATATTTTCTATGAGATGCATTGTGTTGCATAGATCCCTGTTTGATGTTTGATGTGGGATCTTGTTTTCTTACTTGTTTTCATGATTCCTGCTTGATGTGATGTGGAAACATCTGTGAGATGTACTTCTTGTCATGTTGTTATTGAGATCCCTTTCTCATCATGTTGACAGGATACTCATGTTGTAGTCATGTGTCTGAATTGAGATCTGTTTGATGCCATGTTGGCGAGATGCTCATTATTTCCATATGTGAAATTATGTCATACTGATAGGAGTCCTTTTTGAATGAGAGTTCCTACAGTGGAACATCTCTTGGAGCCACTCCTGCATGAGGGCATATTCCTTGTATGATAGAGAAAACACATGCATGTACATCATCACTCTTTTAGCACTTAATGCAGTGGCCTACACCATCTTGACACCGAGGCCTAGAGACGTAGTCCCTCCTGGAGAAGCTCTGTTATCAACATCTTGTGTTCTATGTTGTTGATTCTTGTCATGTTCATTTTTCATTATAAAATGCACATATGTTCACTTATGCTATTTTTAATGAAATTCTAATCACATCAGGAAAGCAAAATATCTTGGTTAAATCTGGGAGTTGAGTCAACTCAAATCAAGTTTTGTATCAGAGCGGACATTTTGTGGATGTGAATTGCAAGAGTGAACAATGGAACATGCAGTGGCAGAGGATGAAAAAGTGATGTACGAGACCATGCTCAAAATTTCCCAAAGGGTGGAAATAATGTATGAAGCTCTACAAAAAGAGACAGAGGAAAAGGAGCGATTGTAGCTTCAGTTGAGATCCACAGAAGAGGCCCTGGAAGAACTGAAGCACAATAAATAGAATCTTCGAACAGAGAACGTTGAATTTAAGATGCTTCTACATGAAGAGAAAGAGGGAAAACAAAGTTTGCTACAACAGCTGCAAGCTAAGGACGAGGCCTTGGAAAAGCTGCAGTGTGACCCATGTGAGGTAAAAAGTAATTCTCTAAATTCATGTATGTGTCATGATGATGATTTCGCTATTTTTGAAAATCATACCATAGGAATTGGCTACAAACTGTTGAAGAAAATGGGGTATGAAGGAAAAGGCTTGGGTATTAATGGCCAAGGCATTGCCAACCCCATCAAAGTAGAGAAATTATCTCATGAGGAAGGACTTCGGTATGTCAGAAGGGATGTTGGGGAATGCGCTGAGACAGCTAGCGAACCACCAACAATAGATGATGAGAAGCCCTCATCGGTTCTTTCCAACTCGACAATGGAGGTAAAATATGCTGATTTCCTTTAAGTTTTGTCTTCACATAGTATGATTTTTGTTGGATGTGGAGATACCAATTACAGGGACAAACATGAGGCCCCTTACCAGGATGAGGTACAACGATGAAAAAGATCTTGGTGTTAATAACCAAGGCATAACTCAACCATTGGAGGTTGTGTAGAGACACCAATTTGCAGGCTTGGGATACATTGAAGGAGAATGCTTGAAGGTGTCAGATTCTTCCGAGATATCATTGAAATCGTCGAGGAAAGAGAATGATGGGAACACTGTAGGTTTTAACCCCGTACAAAAATTACTTGCATACGAATTCTAAAACATAGAAAATAAACAATGCGAGAGAATAACACATATACACAGAGGTCTTCCCATGGACCCCAAAACCGGGGCTACCAGCTTGCTTTTTCATTATGTTCCTTTCAATGTTACAATACATATTTATACATGTCGAAGCATCCAATACCATGGATTGAAAACCATCGCGTCCAAAACCATGGACCGAAAACCATCACGTCCAAAACCATGTGCGAAAATCATGCACAAAACCATAGGTAGGTATTCCCAACCTAATATAGGGTCCAAAAAAAAATTTCTCGGGGCGCTGCCTCTGACCCTGTAGAGGTGGGCTACCAGTCCCCCTCAAACCCCCCCATTGCGCAATCGGCACAACAAAGCAGGGGCTCTGCCCCCCTCTAACCCCCAAGTTCACTACGTGGCTAGTCGTGGAAAGAATAACACAACCCAACATATCCCCATCATCCCATGGCAGTGCCCATTGCAGGGAAAGGGATGAGGCAAACTCTCATCACCATATTTACACCAAAGAAAACAAGGAAAGGTATAACCAGTCTCGATATTCGAATGTTCATTTCAATTATAATCATGTTGTTAATGATGGACATAAATCATGGAATCAAAAGACATGTAGCTTTTGTGGATTACATAACCATACATTTTCTATGTTGGAAAAGAATAGCAGCACACAAAAGGGTGATACGTCAAAGACCCTCTCAACAACAGGTAAAGAAACATGTTAAGTAGATCTGGAGGAAGAAGACTTATTGCAGTCATTGCAACAGAAGTGGTCACCAAAGGGCCACATGTTGGAGGCTCCATCCAAAGTAGCACCTTAAAGACAAAGTGTCGGTACATGAACTAGGTGAAACAGTTGTTCAACAAGAAAAACTACCACAGGGAGATGACCCATTCATATCAATAAGCAAAAAATGGTTTCTAGAGATGTTAGCTTGTCATGGTCGTGCTTTTGTAAATCATTTGTTGCATTTTAAAATGTAAAAGTGATGATGTGTGTTTTACATCAAGCAACAATGATGTTTGGTTTTATTTTGTGTTGCATGATAAACTGTGAAAGTGATGTTGTGTTTCCATCGCTTGTCAAAGGAAAAATAGTATTTTTCCTTATTGTTGTAAATCATGTGTTGCATTGATGATGTGTTTTCCATCACTTGCTGAAGCAACAATGATATGTTGGTCTTGTTAGCTGGGGTACTGCATCCATCTTGATGTAAACTTGACCAACGAGTATGTGTTATAAACTCATGGCAAGGACGGGATGCTTGGGTCATTAGTTGGTCATTTAAGACAAGCATGTAATTTGTAAAACAATGTACTATAGGTTGTAGAGGTTGTAGGTGTTGGCTCATCGCTTAAGGCTTCAAAGAACAAAGGCGAAGGAGATGGAAGCAAGACCTTTTCAGGACGCTTGTGATGCAGACAAGGTACAAAGAAGTTGTAGATTATTTTTCATGCTTTTGGAGGACCAAACGATCCTCAGTGGGGAGGATTTATCCAGGTGTCTCCAGGGACACACATAGGACAAACATGACTTATGGAAGCTCAAAAATGAAAGTGATCAGAATGCTTGCGGGCCATGACCAAAGCATAGATCTTGTCATGCTGATCGCAATGGTGTGAATGGTTTGTCAATCCGAGATCATATGAGGGAGAACGAGCTAGTCAAAGTTTTGGCCAAAGTTGGATTGTGGGCTAGATTTAAGTGTCCTACAATTTGACTGACCTTGGCACATGAAACCTAGCTCCTAAAAGTGGGTGAATTCGTTGGATCGTTAATTTGTCTAATATCCCCTATATTAGACAAATTTAAAAGAAATGTGTTTGCTTGTTAAATATAT
>APFE031084490.1:31003-42816 GCA_000404065.3 Pinus taeda | reverse complement strand
ACCCCCCCCAATGACCAACACATAATATCAAAACTAAAATTTTAATTTTGGGCTGATGGCCCATGATCCCCGCCGGCCCTCTCTCAACCATCGAACCATACAACTATAACATATTATATATGGCGGGACAGGCCACCTCCGGTGGACCCGACCCATGCCTCACCCACATTGCCAAGTGTTGAACTGAGGGTGGCGGGGCTCAAACCTGCCCGGTTAGTGTGGCCAGTCTGCCTTCCGAGCACCCTCACATGCCACCATTTGAGACAACCCCCATGTAATGTGAAATGGCCCCAAAACATGGTAGCCCCACATTCAATGCCGCCCAACCACCATACAATATCCAAACGGTCACCAAAAATAAAAAAAAGTACACACCATTTTTAAAACATGTGGTTATATATGGCTGGGGTAGGATTTGATCACTCGACCTTTGCGCTCCTAATTTATCCGCTAGCGATTGGACCACTGGGATTTTTTGGTAAACTTTTCCCATGTTTTTATATATAAACCCATTTTGTTATCAGTGCATGGGAGGTGGATTTGATAACAGAGGAATGGAACCATGTTATGCAGAGCGAAACGGAGGCCAAGGTGGGGCATGGAAATTGAGACTGAGACTACATTTTTTAATTAATTTTTGTAGGTGGAACCATAAGCTTGGAAAAGAGCAGGCAGAACCATGATTGAGCCAAATTCTCAGGAGGGTGAAATTTTCCCAATGTTGAAATTGGACAAATTTTATGTTGATCTTACACCTCTCAGCACACAAACCTGATGGTGCATCAGAATTTTGATCTGAGCAGCAGATCTTCAGATGACCCAGAGAAGGGAATCTTTGAGCAATCTAGGGGGAATCTAAAATATTCCTTAAGCCCTAGATTTTCACTTTGTCAGAACTCAGAAATTTGACAGTCAATTTTACACTATTCGATGCCACGAATTTGATGGTGCAATCAGATTTCCCATTTGATGATTCCATTTTCAGCCACTTTTCAAAGTGGAGTGTAGGTGTCAACATTCAATGTGCGAGCAGTCATTCCATGAGATTCGACACTATGAGATTGATGGTACGATAAGATTCAGCAATTTGACATCCTTTCCTCGGATGGACCCAGGATGTGAGGTATATGCAGTGTGTTCATGTACTTCTTTTTGCTATGAGATGCATTGTGATGCATAGATCCCTCTTTGATGTTTGATATGGGATCTTGTTTTCTTACTTGTTTTCATGATTCCTGCTTGATGTGATGTGGAATCATCTGTGAGATTTACTTCTTGTCATGTTGTTATTGAGATCCCTTTATCATCATTTTCATGGGATACTCATGTTGTAGTCATGTTTCTGAATTGAGATCCCTTTGATGCCATGTTGGCAGGATGCTCATTATTGTCATATGTGAAATTATGTAATATTGATAGGAGTCCTTTTTGAATGATAGTTCCTGCAGTGGAACATCTCTTGGAGCCATGCCTGCATGAGGGCATATTCCTTGTATGATAGAGAAAAAACATGCATGTACATCATCACTCTTTCAACACTTAATGCAATGGCCTACACCATCTTGACACTAGGGCTCGGAGATGTAGATCCTCCTAGACAAACTCCGTTATCAACGTCTTTTGTTCTATGTTTTTTATTCTTGTCATGTTCCCTTTTCATTACAACATGATGTATGTTCACTTATGCTATTTTTAATGAAATTCTAATCACATCAGGAAAGAAAAATATCTTGGTTAAATCTTGGAGTTAAGTCAACTCGAATCAAGTTTTGTGTCAGAGCGGTCTTTGCATGGATGTGAATTGCAAGTGTGAACAATGGAACGTGCAATGACAGAGGATGAAAAAGCGATGTATGAGACCATGCTCAAAATTTCCCAAAGGGTGGAAATAATGTATGAAGCTCTACCAAAAGAGACAGAGGAAAAGGAGCGATTCTAGCTTCAGTTGTGAGCCACAGAAGATGCCCTGGAAGAACTTAAGCACAACAAATAGAATCTTCAAATAGAGAATGTTGAATTGAATATGCTTCTTGTTGGGCATAGAATCCCCTCAAGGCATGTTTTGGGACTTAAAGCCCAAGTTTTGACTGAGTCTTCTTGTAAAAGCTCCGCAAACTGTGGGTGTGGGGCGCGAAATTATAGTAAAGTGATAGGGTTGTCTACCCTAGTTTTTGTAATGTAATGTCAATTGGATAGACCTACCTATGGTCCACGAACCATGGAATTGTATAAATAGAGCAAGGCTCTAAGTGTATAAGATAACTAAGAGAAGATGGAATAGAAGAGAGAAGAAGAAGAGAAGTCTAAGTGATTGAGTTGAAGGGTAAAGTGTGTTTGTGGGTCATAGAGTAGGAGAAGGCTCTGTAGTTGAGTGCGCAGAAGCCTAGTAGTTTGCAATTGACTGCGTGGACCCCTGCAGCTAAGTGCACAGGGTAGGTCGAGTCTATAACCATTGGGAGAATCAATAAAGAGAAGTTTTACTATATTTCTGTGTATCTTTTCCTGGTTTAATGCATGATTGGATATAATTTTCAAGTATACTATTTATTTACTACGCAAACCTGTATGAATGTTTTGTATAACTAATTATAACTTAAGACATTCAAGTAGGCAAAGGTAATTAACTAGTGTTGTAAGATAAGTTCTTGGATAATAGTGTAGAGCACGGCACGAGAGCTCCACAACCCCTGGTTAGGGCTGTGCGAAGGCAGTGTATCAGGCTGTGAGGAATGGGAAAGTGCACGAAGCAACCTGTGTGCAAGAACAAACAGTGGACCAGTCAAACCTCTCAAACATCTCAAGGGTACAAAAACCTAGTTCTGGCACCCTCCCATACTACACTGGGTGAGACCTCAGTCCGCGCTCCGTGGACTGTTGCTAAAAGGGACGATAGTACAGGGATTTGTTTAGCTAATTAACTCTGAACCTGGGTCAGGTCCCAACAAGCCAACAAATGGTTCCATTGCTAAGACCAAGATCTACATAGAGATGTCTGATGTCATATCACTGGAATCCAACAAATAAATGAATTGAAGATTAGTTGGACAGAAAGATTCACGAGTTCGTGGTGCAGGAAAACAAGAATTCGAGACTATCAAAGGAGGAGTGGTTAGAATGCTACTTCTATACGGAGATCCACGAAATTTTATTTGTATCCTTTCCCACTGAATTGTACGAGTGGATCACGAAGCTAGTAGATAGCCAAGGAAGGTGTAAACTCAACAAACCTATTGTGTGGACTCTAGAATTGGTGCGCAGACTGGAAGCATCGGAAGATAAGATTTCGCACACTGTTGATCACTGGCTTGATCGAATCATAGGAGGATTCATCACTGAATTCGTGGTAGATACTTCATTCAGCTATAGCAAGGCATAATTATGCTTCCTCAAGGGACTGCGAGGTAAGTATGTCAAATCTTTGAACACTTGGATTAAAATGCTACTGTGTGAAAAGTGGGTTATGCGAATAAATTGAGGTTTGGGGCTACACGAAGTGGGAGAATCTATAGAAAAAAAGGTAGCACAGAACTAGAAACTAGTCCCTTGATTTCACCTCCACGAGGGGGCGAAGAAGTGCTCGTGAAGGTCTCACCGAGAACTACAATCAATCTGATAAGGTAGAGAATTCCGCGCATACCACCCCCACCCACACCCCCACTAGTTTCACCATCGTCACCCCCATATTCACCCATACCACCTCTGCCACCACTGCAAAGTAATACGGCAAGCGTAATAAAGCTTCTAGTGTTCAAGGGAGTAGGTAATGAAGATCCGAACCAGTTTTGGTTCATGATAAAAGCTGTATGGGAAGCACAGGGTGTCACGAACAACAATATAAAGAAGGCAACATTGGTCAGCACTCTGCAGGATCATGCGTTGACCTGGTATATTAAGCATTCCAATGACAATCCGTATGCGGGAATCTCAGATATCCAAGCTGTGCTAAACAAAGAATTTAGTAGGCAAAAGTCAGAGGCACAGTCGATCACTGGATTCAAGGAAATCACAATGCTACCAGGCAAGACCCCGTGGGAATTCGATCAAAGACTGAAGTGCACAATTCACGAAGCAAACATGACAGTAATAGATGGGCAACACCATGAATGGTTTGTAGCATTATTAATTCCGCATCTACAAAATGTGATGGCACAATAAAGGCTAACCACTCAGGCTGAGGCTTCGGAGGTCACGATGAGATTGCATGAAACTCCGATACAAGATCCGAACCTAAGAGTTCAGTAGATTCACGCGCAGTTGAAAAACTTGTGCCTGGAGATGCAGAGTTTGAAACAAGATAGGACAACCCTCCCAAAGATGCGTGATGAGGTATGGTGTGTAAAATGCAAGGGCTAGGGGCACAAAAATGACCACTGCTCAGTGTTTGTGAATTACCTTGCGGGAGGAGGGTCAATGCCACTAAGACCAGAGGCACAAGCAGGACCAAGCACGATGCCTGCATTATGGTCTATGATTTGTCAAATAGGAGGAAAGCATGCTACAGATAACTTCCATCTCTTACATAAATATACGCAGAATTCACAACAATTTTTTTGTAATTTTTGTAGGTCAGTAGGACATGATGAGTGCACCTGTAGAATTTATGAATTGATGATGGATCGAACTCCTACCTATAGAGTTCAGGCCGAAACACAGGCCCTCGATCAAAACACAGGAATGGTGTGCACTGTAGTTCAGAGGCGCAGACGAGGCTGAGGTGGAGGGGGACTAGAAAGAGGTCACAGACAGCTGAGATGTTAAAATTGTGCAGGGCCAGGCCATTATGCTCACAATTGTATGAATCCAACATGACCATCATGCTTGTATTGTATGTTGTTTGATCATGAGATGAAGGATTGTCCCACACTAATAGCAAGGTTGCGCGATAAAGGAGCACTCCAACCTCCCCTGAGGTAGAACCTGCAAATGATGAGGCCTGAGCTGCGTGAGGAAGACCCTAATGTAACTATCGTGATCCGGAGTAGAATTACGATAGGGGATGAAAAAGACAAGTATCCTGAAGAAAGTACTTGGGTTTGCAAGGCTCCAATGAAGTTTTTAGTGTCAGTCTTTCCAGCCTTCCTCCAGTGATCAAATATGCTCTTACAAAGTGATTGTGAAGTGTCCAGATCAAATTTTGTCATTCCAGTGAGTCTTCAAGCAAAATTTGGTTACTAGGCATTAGGTCTAAGGTTTGCTCTCACTCTTTTCAAAGTTGCCCAAATGCCAATCTATGTCACTATTCAGCTGAGTCTATCATCATTCATAGGGTTTTCATTATCATCTCAGTGTCTAATGAGTCATTTTACACCTTGTTCATGCTTCAGTTGCACCTAGGCAAGGTCATTTCCCTCTCCTAGGGTTTTGAAGGCTAATTTCTCTTGGATGGTCAAATCATTAGTAAAACTTATATCCAGATGTTCATACACATTCCTCTATCTTTTGTATACCTTATCAAACACTTCCCATCACTGAGATCCCCAAAATTCCTCATTTTCGCACAAACCCTAGTTTCTGGCTACAACCTGGCAATTTTCTAGGTTGGGCCTGTGTTTTGCCCTTTTCGACCCCTTCCCCTCACTCAATTTCTGAGATTCCACTTTCCCCTGCTTCCTAACATCCGTCCCTACCTCCAAAAATTTCCCCAAGAATTTAGAAGTCCCTTATCCCCTTCATTTCGCTTCATTTCGGAAAAATTCCTTGTTTCACACATCGGGATAAGTTTCACTCAAAAGATGTTTTAGAGAAATCAAAGATGAATTTTGGGAAACTGAGAGAGTTTTTTGTCCACAACATGCCAAAGAAGAAAAACCTCCTTCACTTTTTGCACAGGTGTCATGGTTTGAGAGAAATGTCGAGAACACCGTTGCCTCAGGAGAATCAAAGACACCTATGAAGTGACCTTGGGAAAATCAAGTTTTCTCCTAGCTTGGTTTTCCAAATGATTTGCTTGATGGGTAAAATGATAACTAGACACAAAGAGCTTTCCAATGAGCTATCATGAGCTCAATTTGGGGTTGAGGAAGGCATTCCAACATTGACTGCAACAGCACTCTTCCTTGAGGAAGCCTCATTTGGCACTTTTTGACCAGTCTTGGGAGATTTGATTTTTGACAAGGCAAATGAACTTCAAATTGAAAAATTCTAGTTGGGTTAGAATGTAGACTCAAGGAAATTTCCAACGAGATATCCTGTACCCACTTCTGACATCGGGAAGGCCTCCAAAATCCTCCTATAAAAGCGCACAACCTCTTGGGTGGGCGCGACCTCTCCAGGGGGTTCCAGCAGTTAGAAAAAAACAAGGGCGCGACCTCTTGGGCAATTTTCACAGAAATTGTGCCTACAGCTCAGCAAAATGCAATTTTGACTAGGTTTGACTTTTTGGAGTGAATTTTGATCCTCCTTGATGTAAATGATGTAATTTTATGATATTTTGACACTTATTTATCTCTTCTAGAAGATTCATTCATGAGATAAGCAAAAATTTAATGAATGAATTGGTTTCCTAGCTTATAGAGGCAAGTTGTTTTGACTGCCTAGATTTTAGTGATCAGTTTGGAATTGGTTGAAACAGCTCCTAGGATAGTGAGATCGACCCCTAGAGGCAAAGAAAGATATTAGCTTGCCTATATTATGTACTTTCTTAGTCATTTTCAGAGGTTGGAAAAGGTTGGACTCTTGAGGGAGAAAGCTTCTATTGTATTACTCATTGTATCTCTGCAATTTTTGGCTAAGGAAGACCAGGGTTTTGTAGTCCTTTTTGGGATTCTTGTGGTTACATGTATTGATGGTGTAATTCTCTTTGTACTGGTAAGTTTTTTATGTGAATCATCTTCTTACTTTTCTTTTGCAAATTAGGCAAATGAAGTGTTAAGGTAGAATTCATGGTTGCTATGCTCTGCCTTTAAGTTTGCTTAATATCAATGTTTTCAGCTGTTTAAGGAGAATTCAAGGTGCTTGCTTGCTCTCCTTAGCTTCTCACCAGTCATTCTCATCCATACACATCTATCAAAGGCATCAATACAGTCTCCTACCTTGCCCAAAAGAACCCCCTGCAAAAACTGTGTCCAATCCCTGCACCCAAAATTGCCTTTCCCCAATTTTCCACCAAAACCCTAAAAATCAAACCTTTTTATCAGTTTACTAGCATAAAATCAGTGTTTCCACATTGGTTATCTCGCCCATTGAAGATCTTTACCGAGATAGACCGGAGAGAGCCCTCTCCTGCCCCGTAGGGCTAGCTACGAGGCTAAGTGGTTTGATGTTGCCTTGGAGTTTGCCTTTCTCAGCCTGAGGTGAAATTTCAAGCGCTAACATATTGGCGACCATACTGGGGAAGAACAAATGGTTTGCTTGTTGATGTCATTTGTTTTATAAGCTACAGACGGAGCCTGAAGTTATGACAGGTAGCCTTCGAAACGCTTTTGCTTTGCATTAGCGGAAGTAGATAAACGTTGCTTCAGTCAATCTCCGGTCTAGCTTGTAAACATGACACTTAACTTGTTAATTACCCCAGCACATGTATCAAGTTCAGATCTGATGGTTGATGGTGGACACCGATCAGACACTTGAAAGGCTGAAATCATTCACCTGGCTACTCTAAATCATTTTCAAGATCAAATCCAAAGACTCCACTGGAGGATGATCCTGACCAGCAAAAAGATGAAAGGACCACATAGACAGATCAGGTATTTAAGTTGGAATTTCATCCAAGACATTTTGTTCTTTGTCATAAATTATTTCTTCTCTTTTCCCAAGAATGTCAAGAAGGCTTTGCAAAGTATACTGCATTTGAGAAGAGATCCTCGGCTTGCAGTTGATTCTTTCCCTTTGAAGATTGTGAATATCAAAGATTTGCATACCTTTGAGCTTGATCAAGACCTTTCTTCTAAATTTTGTGATGACCATCTTCAGATTTATGAACCTCAAGAGACCAAGACTGATTCTATACCTGCTGTACATACCCCTACACCTTGTAAAATTCCAGATCGGTATAAACCTCTTGTTTTACCTTCTGTTCTTCATGCTTTCCCCAAAAGCTATGATCTATACTTGCCGAGGTTTGATGGTGAAAGTAAGAGTGTCAATGTTGAGCAACATGTGCAGAATGTTGAGATTTTTCTAGACCTTTTTGAAGTTGATGCAGAAGATGTTAGTATAAGGCTTTTTGCTCTTTCTTTGCAAGCCAAAGTGAAGAGTTGGTTCAAAGCCCTGCCTGATGCAAGCATTTTAGATTTCCAGCAGTTTTTCAAAGTTTTTCTCGATAGGTGAATGATCGGGCAGAACCTTTTCTTGATTGTAGAAGAGTACAACCAGCTGAAAAGACTACCAGGGTAGACAATACAACAATTTTCTGCCAGATTTAATCAAGTTTATTATTCGATGCCAGTTGATATAAGACCTACTCCTAGATCTCCTCTCTTGCACTATCCGGGTGCCTTTGATCCGGAGATGGAGTTTCAGCTGAGAGAAAGGGATATTGCAACGCTTCATGAGATGCAAAACAGTGCAGTAAATGTAGAGGCGCATCTTCTGATCCGACGGGCAAGGTTGAAAGAAGAATAGATGAAAAACATAGATCCGGTCGAATCAACATCTCTAGAGGTGAAACTTGACACTTTGGTAAGTGCAGTGGACAAGATGATGGACAAGATCAACGCAAGGAATGATGATTATGTTCTAGCTCATGGCTCGCTGATTGAAGAAGAACAAGTTGCTGCTCCAAAACATTTTGTTTCTTATCCTAGTTGTCATAGATCTGATACCGATTGTTTTGTAGATCACCTTGGCGAAGAAAGAACTGTTGATATGACCTGCATGCTTGATGATATGTTTTATACCAATGATTTTCCTCAGTTTGCTCAGTATGACGATGATTATGTTCTCCAAACAGAAGCTACTATTGTAGACGAACAAGCAGCTAGTTTGTGGGAGGAAGAAGTTCACTTTCAGCAGCTCGAAAACAATGATCAATCGATGCATATCAGCTATGACAATGATGAGGAAAGTGCATCAAAGTTTGAAGTAAGTGAAGGATCTTTGCCTTTTTGTTTTGATTTGTTTCAGTTCATCAGAGATAACTTCCATGCAATCAGAAATCAAATGTCAACAAGTCTTGATTTGAATCATCTTGAGAGCAATGAAAATTTTGTTCAAAATTTTGTTCAACGGATTTGTTTTTAAGTTATCATGGGAGTTGCCTTTCAGTAGTTCTCTCTTGTTGTTCATAAGTGAGCAGTTGCGGAATATTCGAACAACAGATGGAATACTTACTTGGTTGCATTGGTTGTTTCATTTCACTTGACCAGATGATGAATGAAACTGTTAGAGTAGGTTTTGATGAATAAGCTCCACTTTGAGCATCATTTCCAGTTTGTCGGTTGTGTTTAAGTATCGAGTTAGTTCTTAGTTGAGTGAGAGTCAATTTGTGTCGTCAAGTCATCAGTTTTCAGTCATGCATTTCAGTTTGATTTTTTGACTCCATTGCCCAATGGAAAAGGCACTGGTCTGCTCTCCCAGAGGTCTAAGGTTCTTGGCACCTCCAAGGAGCTACCATCCCCATTGGAGCCAATGTTAGAGTCGGTCTAGTAGCCCTCCATCAAAGATCAAAGCTCTTTGCATTTGCATAAGCAGGTGTCTCATCAGTGTCATCTTATTGCATTCCATTAGGCATGCCATAACCCTGATGGAGGAGCTTGTGTCTTTTATTCCCCTCTTGGAACTGCTGGATTAAGTTTGTTTCAGTCAATAAATTCCTTACAAGGTCATTGGTTTTGTCTTGAAATCAAGGTCCTAGGTCTAGGGTTTAGTCCAATTTTGTCTTTTTAGGTCATGTCTTTTGAGGTCAATAAATGCCCAACAGGCCAGAGGGATGTCCATCAAAGCATCACTTCAGATGATTTCATATTGTATAGCTAATTTTGACCTTGAGTTCAAAAACTCTGTTTTTGAAGGCAAGGTCATTTTCTCATTTTTGTAAAAAGTCATAAAAAATTCAAATTCTCCAGAAGTCGGCATGCAGCCTTGGTCTCCTTTGCCAAGACTCCTCAGAAGCTATCCCTGCAAAAATTTTCAAGAAAAAGCATCATTTCAACCAATTTCATGACAAAAAGAAACCACAAGTCAGCAACAATTAGTTTTAAAGAGTGTCATTGCATAAACATTATAAAGTGAGTTTGAGGGGAAATAAATTTAAATCAAGCGTATAAAAGCCCCTCTCTCCTCATTTTGTAATTCTTTTGCCTCCAAGACTCCAAGAGCAAGTGTGAAAGGCGATTTAGTGTGAAACTGGGCGAATTTGGTGACTGCACCTGCGCGCTACGCATTAGGGCCTGCGCGCTACGCGTTGGGCGCGCGCTACGCGTCAGGGCAGTCTCTGCAGTGCAAAATTGGTCGGGCGCTACGCGTTGGGTGCGCGCTACGCTCCAGAGCCCGCGCGCTACGCGTTGGGCGCGCGCTACGCGTCAGGGCAGTCTCTGCAGTGCAAAATTGGTCGGGCGCTACGCGTTGGGTGCGCGCTACGCTCCAGAGCCCGCGCGCTACGCGTTGGGTTTCCACCTTCAGAAATTTGCCAGTGAGCCACAAATCGACTTCTTCCTCTTCAATTTCTTCAACATTCAAACAGTCAAAACAGCAGGTCATTTGAGCAGAAGCAGCAGTACATTTCAGCCATTTTGCTCTTGAAACCATGTCAGAAACCAAAACAGACTATGAGCAAAGTGATGACCGTGAGTCAACACCAGAGGTTGAGGTGCCAAGGAGGCCTCACAGGGGTGGTAAGGGTGGTCAGCATGTGAGACACGAGCCCACCTCTTTGGCCTATTTGCAAGCTTGTCCACTTGCAGTGACATGTATCCGTCATCAATCATGCTATGGATATTGCGAGAGAATTTCCCAAATTCAGCACCACAGGGAATTGGTCCACTTGTTTGTTTTGCATTTGCACAACGGGCATGTGAATCTTGCAGGGGTGGATTTTACATTGTCACATGAGATTGTTGCTCAAGCAACAGGGATACCCAATGTTGGAGAAGAGTGGAACAAGTGCCAGCTGTTGGACAGATTCCAATATGAGCCCTACATTAAACCTGTATATATGAGGCACCTAACTGGTGTGTTTCCTTTCAGATTCTTGAGGGATGAGTATGCGCCCTTGATGAGGCTCATCATTCGCTATTTCACCTGTGAGGGCAGATTTTCACGTTTGTATTCGTATCATATCTGCTTGTTGATGCATTTCACATGGGTACGGATGATGAACATTCCTTTCTTCATGTGCTGGAATATTGAGAGGATGGTGCCCTTGGTGCAGAGAAAGAGCCCAGCACAACAACACAGGAGCATCTACCATTATGCTTTGATCAAGATTGTGGTCATGCATCAGTTGGCTCAACAGGGTATTCCATGGGAGGATTTCATCTTTCGAGATTTCTTCACAGCGCCACCACCCCCTGAGGTTGTTCATGAGGAGGGAGGACCTTCACAGCAGTATGACATCCCTGAGCCCAGACATGTCAGTTCCCCTCCATTGGTCACATATCAGAGAGGCCACAGGGCCTTATTTGCATCAGTTCGACGAGTATTTTCTCCACACCGGGTGGAAGGGGTCTCGCCTTCTTCATCAGCACTGCGAGTGTTATCTCCACACCAGGTGGAAGGGGCCTCGTTTCCGACAACAACAGAGGTATCAGAGAGGGGCAAGCAGCCCATTGTTGAGGAAGGATTGTCAGGTGATCCAGATATTGACATCATTGATCTTGACACCCGTTCTCCTAGCTCGGAGCTTAAGGAGATCATCCGAGAGCAAAGGACCGAGA
>APFE031084490.1:3421-24175 GCA_000404065.3 Pinus taeda | reverse complement strand
ATTGAATTTTTATGCATTTATTAATTAAATTTAAATATGAAATAGAATATCATGATTACAAATATGAATTATTACTATTTAAATTCATTTCAATGTGATGCATATTATCCTTGCAGGGGGCACTTACCGAGACAAGGGGTGTCCTGTTATTGTCCCACTTGTCTAAAGGACCCATGGACATGGAAACATGGCCTCGTGATAAATTTAATTTCCAAACTCTTAACGCATGTCATTCATCATTCAATCCAACCATATTTTGAGCACTTGCATTCGACTCTTAGTTGTATCTCATGTGTTATACCTATCATTTGGGCCTTCATTTGTGTGGTCTTCTAGCAGGGGGAGGTTTTAGCCATGGATCCAAGCATTCTAGTTCCTACTAAGCTTAATTCTACAACAATTGGTGGTCAATGTAACTCCATAGTCTAGTTAGCAGTGACATGTAGTAGTTTTGTCTATTGATTTCCACAACCTTTTTCCTTCACGCTTCAGATTGATAAAAGTCTACCTCAAAATTTGGGAAATTTCCAATTCAAGGGAGTCGCTTTGTCTTCAGCTCCATGACATTAGAGTGAGTTTGGTAACTTCCATACTCTGTGCAGTTTTCATTTCATTTTTCACTTATCTTCCTCCTACAAGTTGGAAATATTTCCTGGTGCACTTGTGCTCAGGCCTTTTCATCTCCAAATTTTACTTCCTCATTCCTAGCAATATACTTTGGGTGAAACATTTCCGGTACCCCCTAGCATAATATCCTTATTTGGATCTTCGCCCCCTCTTTCGTCCTCCGGTATCATTTCTCCCCCCTTACGCTTCCCCCTTTGTTCTCATCAACTTATCTCTATGCTCTACTTGCTCCTTCACCTAAGTCTTCACCTTTAGACCTATGCCACCAGTGTCTGCCTTGGGTAAGTATATATATATATGCAATTTATTTCCTACAATCTTCCTTCCCACTTCTTGTGGTCGCTGCTAGTGGCATACATTGGTTGTGACTCTCACTGTGTTGCCCCTTTTCCCCATTCACTTGTCATGTGGATTCCCCCCTGACCTTCTACAACTCCTACATTTCCCCCCTAATGCTCATATTTTTTCTCTTCTCTAATCCCTCCTCCATGTCTTGTTAATGTCCCTGTGTTCGCAAGGGTGTGGCCTACTATCGAGAGAAGACCCACAAGGGTAACACATGAATGCATCACTATATGAAGGAAGTTCCCTCTCACTTCCACAACCTCACATCGAGCCCCATCCAAGAAGAGATAACCCGTGTTGAGGGAGAATAAACCTCTCATAGGCTTCAACACTCAAACACAGAGGTTCTTGCTGAGCTGGAAAATTGAGTTATGGACACCGGGCACACTCATAATGGATTTAATTAGTACATGAAAACAATTGATATTTATTGACACATGAAGTTCCTCTTGGGAAGAACCTTATTGGACCTACATAAACATCAAACATATATCCTCCATTCCCTTAAGTATATGCATCATCACATGGATTTGGACCGAAGAATGGAGTGAATTGAAAAACATCTCGGCATCCCTCCCTCCCTCTCTCAATAAGAGGCACCACCGAAGATAATAAATATTCCATTTTTGTTGTTTCCACGAACTGCGATCTCTCTACCTGTTGAAATGTGTAACTAGGTTCGGTCTTCATAAATATGAAATGTACTTTTGAGTCTTGTATATTGCAAAATAAAAGAAAAATTATTATTGTTATTTTTGTAGTATGGGTTTCATGCTCAACACCATTTTATTTAGAGGTCAAGCATCCATTGAGTGCTTATTGGGTTTGGCATAGTACAAGAAGTCAAAATAGTCATTGTCATATGAAGAAGATCACGTTGGGCACATTATAACTTGTAAAAATGATTATATTTATATTTAAAAGTGTCAAAATACCCTCCAAGGCCAAGTCAGTCTGAAAGCTAAGAAGTCATCCTCAATTAGCACATGTCATCCTCCTTGGAAGCCTATATATAGGAGGGAACTCGTCCTCCTATGGAAACTCACTCATCTTCCCATCATTCAAGCAAAGGAGGAGTAGAAGAAGGCTAGAGAAGAAGAAAGAAAGATGAAGGACAATTGTTTGGGTTATTTATCTCTTTCTCTCACACACATGCAAAGGAGGAAGACTAGGGTTTTGTTGTTGCAATGTCGAAGTTGAAGAAATTGCAGAAATAGAAGTAGAACTATCCGCCTTTGAAGACGCTGTCAAACATCAAGAATGGAAAGATGCCATGAATGAAGAATATAAATCAATAATGAAGAATGGAGTTTGGGAGATCATACCTAGGCCTGAATAAAAAATTATGGTAGCTTCCAAGTGGCTCTACAATATTAAACATGCAGCAGATGGAACTTTTGATAAATATAAGTCAAGATTTGTGGCAAGGGGCTTCTCCCAACAGGAAGGCATCAATTACGAAGAGACATTTGCAACTATAACAAACTTTACAAATATACGTTCATTGGTCTCTTTGGTAGCATCGATGGAATGGAACATTGTTATGAATATAATTCATATAAAAATAATTAATATAAATATAAATATAATATAATAATTAATAATTAATTAACTAATGATTAGTCAGTTAGTAATGAAGATGCATGTCTTAGAGGCATGACCATTCATTAAAGGGCACCTGCCTAGGGTATATAAGCAGGCTGTCATTTTCATTTGTAATCATCTCATATCTTATATCAATTCTTATACAATATTCAATATATATAGTTACATGTCTTACAATAGACAATTACATCTTTGAAGTATTTTAAATATTTCTCTTGCGCATACAAACCTTGTTCATTGCATTGGTACCAGAGCCATGTTGAAAGATCTCAACCTTTGGCCATCAAATTGTCATGGCAACTAAAATGTTTGGCTACACAAGTTGGATTTTCTCCATTTTCAGTCAAGCCCTTGGCCACTTTCAAAAAAAAAAAGTTAAAAAAAATGGAAAAAAAAAATTATAGAGAAAAGAGTTAAAAAAATAAATATTAATAATAAGGCCTCTGGCATTTGACATTTCAATGATTCTAGTAAAAAAAAAATAGTCCGATGTAAATTTTGAAGGAAAACATTCATATATAATATATATATATATATATATATATATATATATATTAATTATATATATATATATATATATATATATATATATATATTTTCTAATTATTGATAAAATTGCATGATAAAGTCAAAAGGGAATCTTCCAAAGGGTTGTAACTTTTCAAAATAAAAAATATTATAAATATATATAGAAAAAAATATATATAAAAAAAACAAAGAGTTTAAGAAAAAATAAATAAAAATTTGAGAATATATATATATATATATATATATATATATATAGTAATAATAATAATAATATATATATATAATAATAATTAATATAATAATTAATTAATTAATAAATTACCAAAGAAGGTCATCAAGTGAAGAAAAATGGAGCCTGACTCGAAAATAATGAAGTAGTCAAGATGAGTTTCACACAACAATCACTATTTTGGACTAAATGTCCAAATTGTCTAGGTGAAATTGGATATACATATATTAAAAAAAGTGCAATTTACATTGTAAAGGTGTAAAAGATTATTTAGTACAAAATAACATCAAGACAATGAGCAGATGCAAATAAACCGATTAAAAGAAGAAATCACAAAACCTAAACAAAAGAATGAAGCATTAGAGAAGAAACATAAAGATCTCAAAGATCAGTTTCATGAAAAATCAACAGAAAGCAACGAAGAAATTTGGCATCTAAGGGACCAGAATGAGAAATTACTTTCACAGATAAAAAAGTCCAAGGTTAAGAAACGAAGACTAAAACAAGAAAATGAAAGTTCTGATAAGGAACTAAAGGAGAATCTATTAGAAAAAGAAAAAGAAAATGTGTGCCTAAAAACCCTTAATAAAAAATTATTGGAGAAAATAAAAAATTTAAAAGATAAAGAGAAAGATACTAAGGACAAAGTCAATGATTCAGAAAATGACGAACTTTCACATCTAAGGAATCATAACCAAATATTACTTACACAAATAAAGAAGCTTAAAAGTGACAATAAATCACTATATATTGAATATTATATATGGCTTTATTCAGTAAAAGATAGAGAGACCTATGCCTGCAAGTTGAAGAAGGTACTTTATGGATTTAAGCAAGCTCCAAGGGCATGGTATACAATGATGGATGCATACCTACAAAGATTGGGCTTCTTGAAGACTTCTGTTGATCTGAATCTCTATATCAAGGTTGTGAAGGATGAGTTTGTAATCGTTCTTCTATATGTGGATGATCTTAACATGCTAGGTGTAGAAGGTCGTATTCAAGAATGTAAGAAGAAACTTGCAGCAAAATTTGATATGAAGGGTCTAGGGTTGATGCATTATTATTTGGGGTTGGAAGTGTGAAAAGGACCTGATGAGATATATCTAGGTTAAGAAAAATATGTGATCAAAATGTTGAAAAGGCTTGAGATAATGGATTTCCAACCTATGAGAAACCCTATGGCGAAGTTCTGAATCAAGCCCTATGTATCCGACAAGGTATAAACAATTGATTAGCTCATTGATGTATTTGGTAAGTACTCAACTAGTGTTCTCAATTAGTTCCAGGTATATCCCAAGCATGATCATTGGATAGTAGCCAAGCATATACTAAGATATCTGCAAGGAACAATCCACTACTGCCTAAAGTATGATAAGAGGAATGATGTCCACTTGATTGGATATATAGATTCTGACTAGGGAGGCAATGAGATGGATGGGAGAAGAAATATTGGAGGATGTTTTAGTTTGGGATCCTCCATGATATACTAGATTAGTAGAAAGCAAGAATCATTTGCTTTGAGTAGTGTTGAGGTTGAATATATTGCAACCTGTGAAGTAAGCAAAGAAGTTGTATGGTTGAGGAAGTTGTTGTCTGACCTATTTGAAGGACCAACGGACCCTACAGTGATACATTGTGACAAAACCCATTGTATAAGGTTGTCTAAAGACCCAATGCTCCATGGAAAGACAAAGAACATAAATAACAAGTATCACTACATACGAAAGCTAGTGTAAGTTGGAGTGTTGCAGCTACAATATATCTTCACTGAGGAGTAGGTAGTTGACATCTTGACAAAATATCTTCCTAATAAGAAGCTTATGTATTTGAGAGACAAGCTCGGCTTGGTTGATAGGTCCTCCCTAGTTGAGAGGGAGAGATAGACACATCATTCTTGTAGTCACTTTGTGAAGAAAGAATGGAGGTTTGGGTAAGCATATGGTTTCCAATACTTTTTGAGGATGAGGTAGGGCATCCAAGATGAGAGTAGTCAAAGAGAAAATTCCTTGAGGATGTGTTATTCCAAGATAGGAATTGTCCTAAAAGGACATACCCCGTGAACACCCAGGGGGGTATGTGCCTTTAGAGATCCGTGGCTATGTGTCGAAGGAATGTCTTTCCTTTCGATAAGATCACATCATAGCCTCTATCCTCAAGCATGTCAGCGGATACCAAGTTCTTATTCAGCCCAGAAACATACAAAACATTATTCAAGGAGAGTGGAGCCCCATGCTTCCTCTGAAAAATAATTGTGCCTGATCTAGTAACACTATACTTCTCATTGTCACTCGTCTCAGTATGCATCTCGAGATATTTCTCCTCCAGGTCACTCAATAACTCTTTGTTGCCAGTCATGTGGAATGAAGCTCCACTGTCTAAGTACCATACACTTCCCATTATTTATGAAACCATGCATTTAATGAGGGAAAAGTCCAATTTGAATTGAGAGGCCAAAACCTCACCCATCGCTCCTCCTGAGGACTTCTTCTTGGGCTTCTTGAGTGGACAAATTGTAGCAAAATTCCCAGCTCATGACAATGAAAGAACTTAACTTTTGTCATGTCTTTATTCTTACCTCCATGATAAGAATGCAATTTGGAATGGGAATCTTTCCCTTTCCCCTTCTTTGCTTTAATTGCTAAGGCACAATTCTCTTCATCACCAGTCTTTGATGAAGAACCATCCCTAGTGTTCCCCCTGCATCAAATCCGACCATAGTAGTTCCCAATCCGACAGCTTCTCCCGACCATTGAAAGAGTCCTAATAACTATGACAACTCTTTGGAAGTCCAAAAAGAGCAAGAATTACCATATCATCCTCGAAAACCGTGATTCCAACACTTCAAAGTTCATCACGACATTGAGTGAACTTGGTCAACTATTTTGGAATGGTCTTGCCTTTCTCCATTTTGATTTTTTGAAGTTAGTCCTACAGTGCCAGTTTCCTTTGGTCACTATTGTTCTGATACAAGTTTGTCAATTCTTTCCAAATAGCATACAGAATTTCCTTGCCATGGAGACTCGAGACAATGTGGTCTCGAACTCCCTCAAGGATTATCCGCCTCGCCTTCACCACACACTTCTTCCATTCAGACAAATTTTGTGCATCTGATGTTGATGGCTTAGGAATTTCTTTATCAACCAATTCCTTCAAGCCATTATCATCTAGCACAACCTCCATTCTATCCGTCCAGGCTATAAAATTCAAGTTGCCTTCCAAAGCATATTCGAGCCGCAAATCGTAGAACGACATTTTTCGATCCTGAAGTATGTATTACAAATTCAAATTTCACCTGTAACCAAAAACTCCAAACTTTGAAATCTCCTCTAGTATATTGTTCTCAGCTCCAATACCATACAAAAAATCCTATAGATTCACAAGCTCATGAAATGTACTAAAGCACAAGAGAAGAATCTACTTCTACTTTCAACCAACGAAAGCCAATAGATCGATGAAAACAATAAGAACAAGAAGAAGACAAATCAATGGCACATAACACAAGATATATCTGGGGAAAGCCACTGCTCAAAACCCCGCTATCTGTGTTGCATATATCAGAAATACGAGTGAAGATACAAATCTTGTTCTCACTAGAACAACTCTGCACAAGTATGCTCAACTCTCTCAGCTCACAAGCTAGCTCTTGGACAACACTTAGTCAATTCTACAACTCTCCAAGCTCCTGATCTCTTGCATAATTCCTAATATGAATAACATATATTTAAAGGTAGTTCATGCTTCCAAAACTATGCAATCCACACATAGGATCAATATTTGATGCATGCATGATATTCACACTCCAATAAATAATACCATTGATAGTACATTGTCCCTGTGCTCTAGTCTCAACTGGGTCTTTCTCTGAACTAACATGTATGAGTTTCTCACGAGGGAATCTTCAGTCAACTGGAGTAGCACTAGTGGAATATACATTAGTGCACCAGCTGACTATTAGTCCTCTATTAGTTTCAAAAATAATTTAGAACTAATTTAACTGAACTTAACTCAGTAAACTGAGTGATCTAATTTCCAACTCAATTTAAACTCATATTGGACCCCTAAAACTTAGGGAGAACATATACATGACTACATAAAGACTTCCAACTCAAAATTCCTAAGCTAATTACGTTAATTAAACTTAATTAACTATTTACAAGTTGTTATGAGAATAGAATTCGATTTAATTCTCAGTTTATATCAAGGACAAATTAAACTGGAATTTCTTGTTGCCATTTCTCAACAACCCCTCTCAACAAGAAAGGGATTATCAGCTACCCCAATCCTATCTCTGTGAAACTCGGATTTACATCTCGACAATGCCTTTTTCAAAATGTCATCATCTTGCTCCTCCATGGGAATGTACTCTAACAACATAATCTGACTCAATACACAATCTTTGAGATGATGATATTGGATATCAATATGCTTGTATCGACCATGAAAAAATGGATTTTCAGAGTTTGATACAACTATGATTATCACAGTAAATCACAGTTGGATCCATATGCTAATCAAAGAAACCAACCAAGATCTTCCTCATCTAGATGGCCTCACACGATGCCTAACTCGCAGCCATGTACTCAGCCTCTGTCGAACTGAGTGCAACCGATCTATGTTTCTTGTTGTACCAGGAAACTGCCGCTAACCCAATACTGAAGATCCCTTTTGATGTTCTCTTCCAATCAGATGGACTCCCTACCTAATCTGCATCGGTGAAGCCTTAAATCTTCACTCCCTCTGTCTATTTGTACCATAATCCATACTGAGAAGTGATCTTGAGGTATCTCAACACATGGTTTGTCGCCTTCCAATACAATTTGGTAGGCCTAACCATCACTTGACTAAGTTGGTTAATTGCATAGCACATATCCGATCATGTGTTCACCAAGTACATGAGCGAACCCACAAGCTGCCTATAAACAGTAACTTCCATTACTTCCCCTGAAGTAGCATCCTCCTTCCTCAAGATACCTGCTGGGGGAGTCTCCATGGGTTTGTTGCTCTGCATGCAAAATCTCCTCAGTATCTTGTTGGCATACTTTACCTTAGACATAAACAACTCCCTATCTCCCTGCCATACCTCCATGCCAAGAAAGTAATGCATGAGCCCCAGGTCCTTCATATCAAACTCTCTTGCAAGGTCCTCCTTCCAAGACTTGATCCACTGATCATCACCTTTCAGTAAGAGATCATCAACATAAACTATAATGATCAACAATTTACCTTCTACCACTATGTGGTACAAATTCACATCTACTTCGCTCTACGTGAAGCCCAACCCAATGAAGTAGTTGTCTATCTTAGCCAAGTACGGGGTTCTTGCTTCTTCCCATACAACACTCTCTTGAGCCGGCACACATGCGACTCACAATCAAAGGTATCAAAACCTTCAAGCTGCTCTATGTACACCTCTTCCTTAATCATGTCATTAAGGAAGGTTGTCTTCACATCCATCTGATGTATCTTCCAACCCATCTGTGATGATAGTGCCAATATAGATATGATTGATGAGTACCTTGCAACAGGAGAAAATGTCTCATCATAGTCAATCCCCTCTACCTGTGAAAAGCCACGGGCCACAAATCTAGCCTTATGCTTCTCCACACTACCATTTGTAGCTTTCTTTACTTTGTAAAGCCAATGGGAGCTCACCACTGACTTGTCCTCTGGTCTCGAGACCACATCCCAAACACTATTACGAACTATGGATTCCTACTCCTCCACCATGACATCAACCCAAACTGGCTACTACACTGCTTCCTTAAAGGAAGATGGTTCTGTCACAACACATTCACCCATAAGAGCCATGTATCCAGTGTACCTCTTAGGTGACCTCCTTTATTTGTGTTGAGAAGTGGGTGCTCCCACATTCTCCCGTGCATCATCCAACAATCTCTCAACCTCTCTGGTGTGCTTTCTTCCCTCTCTGGAAGACTTTTCCTGAGTGGATGTCTCCATTCCCAGATCCTTTGCATGTGCCTGCTCCACATCAATCTGAGGCTCCTCAACCTTAGGAGCTAAACACTCATCATCTGCATGTAGCTCAAGCTCCCTCTCAAGGGAAACTTGCATGGCCTTCTCCTCATTGAATCTGACATCCCTGGGAACTAAGGTCATCTTGTTGGTCGACAAGTACACCCGATAGTTGTGAGGTGTATCAGCGTACCTCACAAATATCCCTAACTCTGTTGTTGGCTCAAGCTTCTTTCGTGCATCTTTGGTCACATGGAAATATATCGATGACACAAAAGTCCTGAAGTGACCAACATCTCACCTCTTATGGAAATAAGCCTCCTATGGCGTCTTCATCTCAAGTATTCGATGTGGGCTATGGTTTTGAACATAAACTGTTGTGTTGCATGCCTCAACCCACAAGTGTAGTGGTAGGTCCTGATCATGCAACATCGCCCTCACTGCCCCTACTATGCTTTCTTTCTTCCTCTCGGCCACCTCATTCTGTTGAGGGTTATGGGGTGTCATCAACTCCCATTTAATCCCTTTCGTTGCACATAATTTCTTAAATTCGTTGGAGACATACTCACCACTGTTATCACTCCATAGAACTTTAACCTTCTTGCTCGACTCTTTCTCCACCAATTATTTAAACTCACAAAACTTTGTGAAAGTTTGATCATTTTTTTGCATGAAAATTATCTAGCATTTACAAGAATAGTCATAAAAAAATATAATATAATATCTGTGTTTGGTCGTGGATGTTGTTGAGAATGGTCCACACACATCTGAATGAACTCGCTCTAGAATAGCCTATGCTTGACTGTCTCTGTCATGAAAGGAAGACTTGTTGTATTTTCCCAAAGTACACCCCTTGCATGTATCAACTTTCTCAAGCGTATCTTTGGGAAGGCCAGTAGAGATCTGCTGCAATATCTTCAAAGCCCCATGATGCAAGTGGCCCAATTGCCTGTGCCAAAACTCACCAACTTCTCAGATTTGCACCCTTTCTGCTTTTGTGCTCAAAACAACACACTTCTCTACCTCCATCTTATAGAGATTCTTCACCAAAATCCCTATATTCTTTACTTGACCCATGGATATGTGTCGAAAGAACACCTTTCCTTTAAGATCAAATCATATCCTCTATCCTTAAGCATGGCAATGGATACCAAGTTCTTCTTCAACCCAGGCACATACATAACATTATTAAAGGTGAAAGGATCTCCATGCTCCCTGTTAAAAGTAATTGTGCCCACTCCAGTAACACTATACTTCCCCGTCATCACCCATCTCGATATGCATTTGGATAACTTTCTCCTCCAGGTCACTGAATAACTCTTTCTCGCCAATCATGTGGAATGAAGCTCCACTGTCTAAGTATCATACACTTCCCATCATTGATGACACCATGCATGCAATAAGGGAAATTTCCAATTCGAATCAAGAGGCCAAAGCCTCACCTGCCACTCCTCCTGAGGACTTCTTCTTAGACTTCTTGAGTGGACAATTTGTAGCAAAATTGCCCAGCTCATGACAGTGAAAGCGCTTAACTTATGTATTTCTTCCTACCTCCATGATAAGATTCCAATTTTGAATGGGAAGCTTTCCCTTTCACCTTCTTCACCTTAATCGCTAAGGCACAGTTCTCTTCATCACCAGTATTTGATGAAGAGCCATCCCTGGTGTTCCTCTTGATCTCCTATTGCATCAAATTCGACCATAGTCATTCCCAATCTGGCAGCTTCTCCTGACCATTGATAGAGTCCTGATAACTATGCCAACCCTTTAAGAGTCCTAGAAGAGAAAGACTCACCATAACATCCCCGACAACCGTGATTCCAACACTTCCAAGTTCATCATGACACTGAGTGAACTTGGTCAAGTATTTTTGAATAGTCTTGCCTTTCTCCATTTTGATTTTTTGAAGTTTGTCCTTCAGTGCCAATTTCCTTTGGTCACTATTGTTTTGATACAAGTCTGTCAATGCTTTCCACATAGCATACAGAGTTTCCTTTCCATGTAGACCCGAGCCAATGTGGTCTTGAACTCCCTCAAGGATTATTTGCCTCGCCTTCACCACACACTTCTTCCATTCGACCAAATTTTGTGCATTTGATGCTGCTGGCTTAGGAATTTTTTGATCAACGAATTCCTTCAAGCCATTATCCCCTAGCACAGCCTCCATTCTGTCCCTCCAGGGTATAAAATTTGAGCTTCCTTCCAAGGCATACTCAAGACACAAACCGTAGAACGCCATCTGCCAATCCTGAAGTATGTATTGTAAATTCGAATTTCACCTGTAACCCAAAACTCAAAACTTTGAACTCTCCTCTAGTATACTGTTTTCAACTCTTATACCATGTGGAAAATCTTGTAGATTCACAAGCTCATGCAATGTACTAAAGAACATGACAAGAATCTACTTCTACTTTCAACCAGCGGAAGCCAATAGATCGATGAAGACAATAAGAACAAGAAGAAGACAAATCAATGGCACATATCATAAGATGTATCCGGGGAAAGACACTGCTCAAAACCCCACTATCTTTATTGCATATATCAAAAATATGAGTAAAGATACAAAGCTTGTTCTCACTAGAATAATTCCGCACAAGTATGCTCAACTCTCTTAGCTCACAAGCTAGCTCTTGGCCAACACTTAGCCAATTCTGCAACTATCCAAGCTCCTGATCTCTTGTGTAATTCCTAGGATGAATAACCCATATTTAAAGGGAATTAATGCTTCCAAAACTGTGCAATCCAAACATAGGATCAATCTTTGATGCATGCATGGTATATACGCTCCAGTAAATAATACCACTGATAGTACAATGTCCCTGCACTCTAATGTCAACTGGGTCTTTCTCTGAACAGACATGCATGACTTTCTCATGACGGAATCTTCAGTTAACTGGACTATCACTAGTGGATGCATTAGTGCACCAACTAATTGTTAGTCCTCTGTTAGTTCCAAAAACAATTTAAAACTAATTTAATTGAACTTAACTCAGTAAACCGAGTGGTCTAATTTCCAACTCAATTTAAACTCATACTGGACCCCTAAAAATTAGGGAGAACATATACATGACTATAGAAAGACTTCCAACTTGAAATTCCTATGATAATTAAGTTAATTAAACTTAATTAACTATTTACAAATTGCTATGAGAATATAATTTGATTTTAATTATCAGTTTAATTCAAAGGCAAATTAAACTGAAATTTCTTGTTGCCATTTCTCAATACTTGTAATCTCCATATTTGAAGGCAATACAATTTACCCCACCAAAAAGAGATGCATTATTATGAATTTATTCTCCAAAAAAATTGTTTTGTAATTTTTTAATAAAAATAAATTACAATATAATAAATTGAATTGAATTGATTTATTATTATTATTATTATTATTTTCTATTTTTATGTAATGCCTCATCTAACAAGCACTACAACATCTCTCCATATTTAGTTGCACAACATCTCTAAATGCAATAAGTAAACTTACACTAAGGTTGACATGAGGGGCTACATATGTAGAAAGGGAAAATTAAGCATCAACCCCACTTAGCCATTTTGGTTTGCAAGTGGATCAATCCAAACAAATGGATCATTCGCAAAGGGAGCTTCAATTTGTAAATATTTTGCATTCATCTCACAAGATTTGAAGACCAAAAATGTCACATTGACAACTGTCACTCCTAAGTGGATTTACAAAATATCAAGGGGATTAGGTCAAAAGTGGGAGCAAATTTTTTCCAATACCAAACCCACTCCCTTGAGTTACAAAGATAGATCAACTTAACAAGATGTTAATTTTGTGCTCCCACAAAGGTGTGATAAGTAAGGCACAAACATAAAACTCAACACCCATTTTTTTCTAAAAAACTCTAATTTTTTATTTTATTTTCAGCACTTAGTTTATGATTGATTAGCTTGTTGGTTTTTCATTGTTTAGTTTATTTAGCAAGTATTTGCTTGGAAAAAAATGGTAGAATTGATAGATTTAACCAAGGATGGGTACAAGTAACATTTTGTGCATATTTTATGCTTGTATTTAGTTGAACTATCTTGCAGATCTAGGAAATTACTCTTTGTAGCTTATAGGATTTGCTATAAAATCAAAGGTTTCAACATTTCAAGAAAGTAATATTTCCGTTAGACCTCTTTATTTAGTCTATTGCACTTAATTTAACCATAGACAATCATTTAAAGTAAATTTCATGTAATTTATGGCCACAATAAAAGTATAAGTTAAAATATGGAAATTCTTGAGCATTTTTCCCAAGAGGGTTTCACCCGTAATTCTAAGAAAATAATTTCCAGCGTGTTGGGAATTGACTTTTTCAATTGTTTTAGGTTGAAGATATCCCTCATCAACCTCAAAATTGATCCTCATACCTCTCCACCCTAGACATAGAGTCTGGAAGGATTTAGGAACTTGTAAGGTGGCTATTGTGGGCTTAAAAGGTTGTTGTCCCTGCGTTTTTATGCAAACTTTACAGTTTGATTTATATGGAAACAAGTGATTTTGACCTATAACTTTGTACGCAATCGTCTAAACTAAAAATTAATTCCATATTTGGTTAGAGTAATTTATATAGACCAAAATCAACTAATTACACCATATTTTCTATGTTTTTGTTCTACTAAATCCCCTGTTTAATTTTTTGTTGTACAACGCCATCATTAATAGCTTTAGCCCTAAGACAACATCATCACCTTCATTGGATTTGGCCCTAACAAATTTCACTTTGAAATATTATAGGAGCATTGGAATGGAGGCAAAAAGATGTCATTTCCTTCCTTCTGAAACATCGCCATTGCTCTATTAAAAGGAGAAACTAGGATTATGGATTTGAATGCCTCCACTATTTAAAGGCATGCACTTAGGGACCCTAGTGACTGGTTACCAAATGGATTAGAAGTAGATGCCCCACCTGGAAAAACATGTAGTGGAAGACCTTAAAAGGCATAGAGTGAAAGGAGAAATGGCTTAACAACTCCATGCACTCATAGCCAACTCACAAAAAATACTTATTTGTAAAAGAGGCTTGAGTCAAGGCATAAGTATATCAATTTTTATAGCTAGATTGTTCTATGTTGTAGAAAATTGCAATTTTAAACTTTTTCAACAATTTACACATTACATTCACCCCATTGACATCATATCACCATTCACAATTATGTAGAGAGAAGAACAACATCAACAATGCAACGAAATAGTATGAACAAAAACATACATAATAGATACACTAGAATTTTGATCAGAGACTAGGGGGAAACCCCACAAGGGAGAAAACCCATAATCAATTCTTCTTCTTCTTCTATTAGACATTCATAAAAAATTTAATTGAGATGTAATGTACAATGAGAATGAGACATAGGTCTTTCATCATCAATCACATTAGACCTCCTAGGCCATCTCGAGATAGAGGCACTCACAATCCTTCCACACGACCTCTGAAACATGTCTCCTAGTGATCAGTAGATAAAACCATAAAACCTTCTTTATATCATTGTCATAAGCACAAGTAACTCTGCCCTTCATGACTACCTAATAAGAGCAAATATCTCTTCCATACATCATTGTCCAATGAAGAAAAGTAACTTTTCCATATCCAAGAAATATTTTCCTAACATCATTGTCCAATGTAGATTATGTCATTATTGAACATCACTTATCATTAGTAATTGTTACAAGAGCACTGCCATACATCCTGGCCATACATTACATGAATCACTCACTACCAAACACCACAAGAATCCATGCCATACAGGAAAAAATATCTCTGTAAAATAGAAGGGATTAGGGAACCTAAAACTTTTTCATATGATTGCTCAGGAAATTCACACTGATCTCTTATAAGAACAACACAGAAGGGATCATAAACAATTCCCTAATCATAGTGGGTTAGCACTATTGGAACATTCCCATCTTTCATCAATTTATAGGGAGATCAATTTACCACTAGGATAAAGATCCCCTAAACCCTATATCCATCGATTGATCCTCATCGACCATAGGGGAGATCAATTTACCAAAAGTGGTAAAGATCCTCAATACCCTAGGTCATATCCAACATGATCCTCAGTGATCAAGTGGTTGAACCCATGCATCCCAGGCTTAAGGACATGAATTTATCATATGTGTCCTCCATAGGTAAAGATCCTCCATACCTAAGTCTCCTCACTCATTGGCAATATGAGTGGAAATCCTAACAAGCCCAGCTTGTGGGTAGGATGCATGTTAGGGTATACTCGATCAAGTCTTGGAATTGACAATAGGGGGAGATGTTGAGAAATCTAGGGCATCGAAATTAAGTGATTTCTCTTCTTTTGATAACTGCTCGTGAATGCTTTAGGATTTTCTTTTACTTATGTTAGTATAGTGCTATTTTTTATCAAGCAATTACCAATGCATAAACCATAAAGAAACAAGAGACACAAAATATCAGTTATCATCCAGGGCCAAAACCTCTCCCACTTGAGAGGAAAACTTGAACAAATTCTTCCTCTTATAGAGACTTCAATTGACAAATACCAAGACTAAGACCCTTGAACTATTTTCCACTCCAAGACCAAGACACAAAGATTCCTTGATGAGATCCTTCTTTCCTTAGTCAACAATAGTCAAACTTATGTTCCTTCCTCCTTCTCAGCTACCCTTCAACTTCGGCTTCCTTCTGCTTCAGATCTGCACCTTATTTCTGCCTCCTTGGAAACCCTAGTTGCAACACTCATGAGAGAAATATATGGTGATCCAATCCCTTAACCTTCTTCGCTTGGATATATAGTTACCTTTTCCAACTCGGCTTGTTGAATTGACTTCACAAGTGATCTTGTAGACCTTGGTTCTTCTCAGTTTCTTATGCAACAGATGCAACCTCCTTTCTTCACAGTGTGACAAGAGATAACCCTAAAAAAGATCAAAAAATACCTTGTTTTATCTTCTCCCTTCCTTCACTGGGTTATAGGCCTTCTTGATGAACTTCACACTTCCTATTGCAAACTTCTTGAAGACCAAAATTTTCTACTATGAAATGAGACCAATCTGCCTATTTATAGTGTTTTCCCATGATAAAAGTCGACTTGACAGTGAGCTACACCGACGTATCTTTTGGATAGGTTTCATCACTTTATTTAAGTTTGACTCGCTAGGAGATGCTTGTGCTTGTCTTGAAGGGCTATTTGACATTTTCATTGACTCATATACAAATTTAACATGCCCAAGAAGGGTTCTTCATACATGAAATTGACTCTCTTTGACTTTATGACCAATCCTAAGGGCTAACAATGGGAGCCATTACTAAAAATATTTTTTTTGCTCATGAAACCCATGAGAAAAACATTACAAAAATAATTTTGTTTTTTCTTCTTTAAATAAATTACATAAAATCACAATTACACGTCATTATGAAGACCAAACCTAGTTGCACTTTTCAACACTCCCTCTTAACTAGGGAGGTATTCATAATGGTACTTGGTTATTCTCAATCTGAAGAATTCTCATAAGAAGGGTTGGATTAGTAACCCATTTGTTTAGCATCATATCAACCAACACTATCACATAGCAAGGCCTCGAATAACGAATCTATCTCTCCACAAGATATGAGCTCAACATTGGTGAGACAAATGATGTATAGACACCCTCATCATTGTCTCTCTCAAAACATACCCCACTCGGGATCTCAGGGTGTGCTCCACCAAGACTATTCTTATCTTGGATTCTTAGTCCTCAAATAATATCGGTCCTCTACGACTACTATTATATTTAATGCACTAACTCATCCTCAAATAACATTGGATTCCAGATGTTTACCCAATCCTCCATTCTATCTTCCCAAGTAAGTACAAGAATGATGTGTCTATCTCTCCCTCTTAATTTGGGAGGACATATCTATTCCAATAAAGGAATGTAGTCATTCCTATGGAAGGAATGTACCTAAGCTCCCTCTTGGCTTAGGAATTTTACTTCCAAGTTTCTACCAAGTAAGAAACTTGTTTCTAGGCTCCCTCTTAATAAGGGACCTACAACAGCTCCTTAGGTGGAGATGATGGGACAACCAGCTGCTTGAAGAACTCCTCCTCGCGATGTCATGAACTTATTTTCATTATTTAGTAGTCTTCATGTTTGGGACTTCTTCATAGGGCACAGACCATCCATCCCTTTCATCCATAAGTTAATCATGTCATCATCAGAAAGTGATCCATCAGTTCATATATGGCCTTCCTTCATGCCATGTTTCCTTCTTCATGTCATGTTTCCTTAAGGATATTTCATCCTATTACATGACCATCGGTGGTGGAATATATCCATAGATCTTCCCTTGGCAACCCTACATAAGGCCATCGAAATATTTGTTCAAAAATAAGAAATGAACACTTAAATAAAAATTACCTTTGTGATGGTATTTCATCATGACATCTTCTAGTTTGCATCAACATCCTGCATACATATCGACACATCTCCCAAAGATATATATTGTCAGGGGTCTCTTTCTTTTTTCAAACTTCATCAAAGTCTACACATCTTTCATGGAGATATCCTAGTCAGATCTCTTAATCTTTAGATGTTGATTGCCTTTTTCATGGTTGCATATCCCACGATCTCTTCCTTCCTTTCTTCACACATTTCATTCCCATAAATTTCCAATCAGAATTCCTTCAGTTAATGTCAACCACCTCATATTACATATGAGGACATATTATGTTGATTTCATCTAGTGAATGTGTGACCCACGCATTCTTGCATCCTTTCAGACAAGGAGATCCATTTTTTTTTTTTATCATGCTCTCAAGATAGAGCATTGATCCATGACTTTAAAATATCGAATACAAGCATACATACCTTATTTTTCTTTGTGTCATCCAAACTTCCTTAAACAACTTCCTTGATTGAAAAGAGCTTCAATTCCTTGATCTGCTTCACCTCTTATGTCATCATACCATCATCCCATGAATTCCACAAGTTTGGAATTGTTTATGAAGCACTTGCTTCCCCTCTTGATTGGTGAACCTTACGATGAAGATTCCATTAGAGAATCTAGAGTATCCCCATCTAGTAGATGTTTCCTTTTGATGGATGTATGATGAGCTTTGTCTTGAATGACTTTTTCCTTTCCATAAGTGCCACTTATATTTCCAATGAGGTTCCCAAGAGCTATATCCTTCATAGTGACTGTCATAGATTTCAATTTCAACCATCTTTCATGTTTCTCTATGATGATGTCACAACCTCTTGCTTTCAATGCTTCTATGATGCCACCTCATTATTTTTCTCAATGAATCATGATAGCCATATCTTACAACATAAGACTTAGGAACTATGAAAATAACTTAAGTGAGGAAGACTCATAGTAGAGACCTCTTACTTCCTCTTTCTTGGACTTCTTCTTTTCAGCTTCCTCCACTTTTATGGTGATATGGGATTTTTCTCTTCCTCTTTTTTTATTGTCCTTCTTGATCTTAGGAGCATCTATTTTGTAGTGCCCATATTCTTGACACCCATAGCATTGAATCTTAGCCATGTCCCTCTTCTTTTTCCGAGAACCAGACTTTCCAAATTTTCCCTTTCTTCTTGTCATTGTAGCATAAGTTTGATTTTTTGTTCACCAACTCCCACATCAGATTTGGCCTTTAGTCTAGATTCTTCAATGTTGCACAATGACCGTAGATCCTGGAATGGAGTAGCTTCTTTCTTCCCATAAATACTTGAAGTAAAGTTACCCCACTCCTCTAGTAGTGCATTTAGTACAACTGTGGTCATTTCTCTATCAGACATGACTTCTCCCATATCTTAAAGTTGATCCCTGATTTTAGATATCCTTATAAAGTATGAGGCTATTCCATATTCCCTTGACATCTTTAGCTTGTAGAGTTCTTGCCTTAATGAGATGACTTCTCCAACAGTGCTTACAAAATACAGCTCTACCAATTTGTCATAGATTTCTTTTGAAGTTTCAAATTTTGATACATATGGGATGAGGGGATCCTTGATGGATTCCCCTTTCATATACTTTGCAAGAGATTGAGCATCTTCCTTTCCTGGTTTAGTGATAGATCCTTTGACATGTTACATAACCTCATTTCAATGAGATTCAGATCTATCATTTTCTTCCATGTAAGATAGTTTGAAGTCCCAACAAATTTGTTGTTTTCCTTGCAAAAAGACATTTTGACGGATTCAAATGTGGACACAAATATACTTACTTGATATGATGCTCCTTCTCCTTGTTTCTTCCTTGATGTTGATGATGATATAGAGAATAGAAAACTTCTCCTTGATGAAGATAGTTTTCTTCAATAATGATCCTTGATCCCACAGAGAGGGAGATCCCTTTCGATCCTTTAGTAGTGGAGTTTTTGTTGATGAAGATCAATGGTGACTTCTTGATGATGTTGTTAATGGTGGGGATCTTGCTTCAATGAGAGAGAGATCACCTTAGAAACTTGATGACAACGTTCTTGGTCTTGTTTGATGTATAAGACCTTTAACTTGAATTAGGGTCTTTGAGATCTCTTGAGATGGCTTGAGGGTTCCAAGACTTGTTTGTAGTCTTCTTCTTTGATCTAGGGTTATGATGCTTCCTTTGTAGATCTTGACTTCAAGATGATCTTCTAGATTAGCTTTGATGCCTTCCTCGAGATTTGATCCTTGAGTGTCCCTTGATAAGATGTCCTTGAATTTGTCACCTTAGCTCTTAAACCATGTTGAGAAATCTAGGGCATCGAGATTAAGTGATTTATCTTCTTTTGATAACTGCTTGTGAATGTTTTTTACTTCTTGGATTAGGATCTTCATTTACTTATGTTAGTATAGTGTTTTTCTTCATCAAACAGCTACTAATGCATAAACCATAAAGAGACAAGAGACCGAATATAGGCTATCAGCCAGGGCCAAAACCTCTCCCACTTGAGAGGAAAACCCGAACAAATTCTTCTTCTTATAGTGACTTCAATTGAGAAATACCAAGACCAACACTGTTGACCTATTTTCCACTCCAAAACCACGACACAAAGCTTCCTTGATGAGATCCTTCTTGCTTTAGTCAACAATAGTCAAACTTATGTTCCTTCCTCCTTCTTGGCTACCCTTCAACTTCGACTTCCTTCTACTTCATATCTACACCTTATTTTGACCTCCTTGGTGTTAGGATATTCCGACACATAGGAAATAGTTAAGTTCAACTTGGTCTAGTATAGAGTTAGGTATAGAGTTAGGTAAAGTGTGTTTCTTTACCGTTGTACATTTTGTAACTTACAATCCGACGGTCATGATATGTAGTGATCCGACGGTTCATTCTCTCCTCGGTATTACCGACACTTGATCCATGGCTTGACACCCGACTGGTCCATGAATTCTATTTAAAGCGCATGGAGGGTCATTTGTAGGTTAACGTGCATGAGAGAAGCTTATGTAAATTTTCATTCTTTTATTAATAAATTTCCTGTAGTAGCCACGTTGG
>APFE031084479.1:0-18886 GCA_000404065.3 Pinus taeda | reverse complement strand
TAGTAAGGAAGTGTTGTTGAATTCTTTGTGGAACATCATAGTGTTGGGTGATCTAAGCTTTTAATGAGGTGAAGAAGGGCTTTCATGCTGGGAGGATGATGCTGGGTCAGATCAATGGGTTGTAATTCTCTCTTCTACTCTTTCTATCAATAAAGCTATTTGAGTTTTCCTCCACATTCTTGTATGTTGAGTTGATATATGCATTTGTGTGGTCAATATATATCTAGTCCTATATTGTTTATGATTGTAGATCTTTGTGCTTTGATGGTATCATGTTGCTTTGACTTTACAGGTGCTCTTTGAAGCAGGACAAGCAAGGGAGGAGCGATAAAGATCTATCAGAGGGGAGAGGAAACAGGCAAGGAGCCAAGCCAAATACTGAGGTTGGTACTCTATGCTTCTCTCTCATCTACTTCTCATAAAGGAAAACACAGGTAACCTTAGTTTGTTTCTTTCTAAGAGAGCTACCCATCTTAGTGGGACTAACAACTCTGAATGGACACTAGATTTCCCGATAACACATTGGCTTTAATTGTTGAATGCTCAATTAAAGATCTTAAGGAACAGATCAGATCTATAATAACGGTAATAATAATAAGAATCTAGGAAACACCCTGTCGCGTATCTTTGCAAAGTCCAAACAGTTATGCAGAGTAGCGCGAGTGCGTAATGTGGTTTGCGACCCCTCCAGACCTCAACAAGACATTCCTAAGGTGCAGAAACCTAGTTCCATCAACCTCCCATACTACTTCGGGTGAGACTTCAGTTCGCGCTCCACGGACTATTGTTGAAAGGGCCGGTAGTGTTGGGATTTGTTTGGCTAAACATTTATGAACCTCGGTTAGGCCCTAATAAGCCAATCAGCACTACATACAATCATTGTAAAAGTATCATTGTATAGAGTCATTGTAAAAGCATTATTATAAAAGTTGTGCAAGTGTATATCTGCCAAGATTTGAAGAGACAATGTTGGGAGGTCTAGGATCATCATTAGCTGGTTGTGTCATAGTTGGGGTTATGGTCTAGTGTGTCTTCTTCTTCTACATCATTCTATATCATTGTAAAGTGGACCATTTTCCCTAGTACAGGAGTCCATTCTTATTTTATTCTTCTATAGGGTGGTAGGGTCGTGCTAGGTTGGTGCATGAAGTCACCAATAGGTTCAAGCCTATGAAAACTTCAGGGGGGTAGGGTGGTGCTAGGGTGAGTCGTAGCTCATTGGGTGTTGGGGCATCCATTCAGTTGACTACTGAAGAATCTCGGGGATTGGAGCATCCATCTAGTGGGAGCTAGAGAAGAATGCTTTTCTAGAATTCTAGGAAGTTGTTGCTTTCATTTAAGTTGGGGCTGAGGATTAAAGTATTTATTAGAAAAGCATTTGGTGTTTTTGACCTAGAGGGGTTTCCACCTAAAATCTTTGTGCCTCATGGGCTCTTTTATTTATTTCTATTACTGTATAAACATTAATAGTAATTGAATATTAACTAATGCTCTAAAAATATTTAAAAGTTCTAATTTCTAAGGAATACTGGTTCACCCCCCCTTTCAGTATTTTCCAACGCACCCATCAAGTCAAAGAGGAAATAACATAGGAAGACTCCCCTCTATTTTAAAACAAGAAGAAGCACTAGGATCAATCAAGGGAAGCCACAAACACCTACAATAAGTCCCATCATAACTGGAGAGTCACCAAACAAGTAGGAGGAGCTAGGTTCCTTAGGAATGAAGAGTGAGGAAGGCACATCGCAACAAGCAACCCCAAAGGCTCCCATCACCTATGTTAGGAATCTTGCCACTAGGTTAACATCAAAAAATAAAACCAAGGCAGCTAAGACCCTCTTAGGAAAGGAAAAATCCTACTAGAGTATCCTTATGAAGTGCTATAGGAAACACTGTCAGTGCTACAGGAAACACAGGAAAATTTATAGGAAGGAAAACAATGGAAGAGAGAAGGAAAGAAAGGAACACCACAGGTGTAGGAGGGAGCAACTTCTCCAAACACATCTGGGGGATAGTTTTTAAAGTTGTAAGAACCTAAGCCATAACCAAATATAAGTTGTTAGTGCAAGTTGATTGAGGGAAGCAATGTAATATGACAGAAATTTGCAATGCCTCTCTTTTTTGAGCTTGAGAAAGAAAGAGGAAGGACACATCACCGAATGCAAATTTCTCTGTCAAAGAAAGTAGAAGATGTCGGCCATATTGAAGAGAAAGTCCTAGAGATAGGAAGGGCGTTGAGTGAGTTGAGAGAAAGAGAACACATCATGAGATCTCAATTATAGGAAGAAAACACATGGTTGAGGAGGTAGTTGCAAGAAAAAGAGAGCCAATTTTCCACCATGGGAAGCCTCTCCATGGAGGCACTTCAATGGAGGATGCCATCCAAATCATATGGACTATACCTCAAAGATCAATGGATTCATTTTGAAATCAAGATGTTGGCACAACAAGGGACCATGCCATTCCAAGATTATAGGCAATTCATAGAGCTATGCAACAAAAGCACCCTTGAATACATGGCCAAATTATCTGAATTCTACCTCCACAATCTTGCATTAATAGGCTTCAAAGTTTGGGACACCAATGAAAAGTTGGGGGACTTGCAGTTGATGGCCCTTGCATCATGGATGAGTCTTGAACAGACTAGGGTTAAGGAAGTGAATAGAATAGTAGAAAAAGAGGAACGAGAGACCCTCTACATCAGAGAAGAACAAATAAATTCCATGGTTGTTGTTAGTATCTGTTATGAAACAAGCTCACAAAAAGATAGATGAACACTTCAAAATTCAGCCTCTTTGAGGGGGAAACCTCCTTTACATTACACAAATGAACAATTCTTGGACGATACAAATGACAAGACCTCCTTTCTATATATAGGAATCTAAGGAGTCATAATATAATCAAATCCGACATAACAATAATAATGTAAGGGCACGATAATAATAATAGTGGGCTTCTATGGGGCAAAATAGTAACAATATGGGGACTACATGGGTACAAAAATATAATAATGGGGGTTGTACTAATAACAATAAGGGGTTACACTAGTAGTATAGGGGCCTAACATGCCCCTCTCCTTCAAAAGTTGTTGTCCTCAATGCTTGAGTAGTTCTTCATGCTTCTGTAGAATATTCTTGTCCTCCAATGTGGAATCTTTAGTGGGTAAGTTCTTCCATTGGATGAGATACTCTGAAATTGATCGATTTCGTAGCTGTCAAGTTCTTGTTTCTGTGGCTGCTCTAGGTTCCAATATGATTTTTCCTTCCTCTTCAAGTTCTGGAAATATTGTTTGAATTGGGATCTTCTCCAACTTTTGAATGAGTGGCCACACTTCTTCATACTTCTTCCATTCATCCCTTGCTTCATTTATCCAATCTAGTTGGATAATAGAAATATCACAAAACAATGCTTCCACATCCTCATCTTTTCTTGAGAGTGCATTTGCAACAAAATTTTGCTTCCCTTTTCTATAGATGATGTCAAACTCATAACCCAATATATTTGTGACCCATCTTTTCTGTTCTTCTATAGATAATATTTGTTCTAAAAAATATTTAAGACCATCATGATCCATTTTTACCTTGAAGTGTCTTCCCATTCGGTAACGTTGCATTTGTTAAGTGCATGTAGTAATTCCAACATTTCCTTCTCATAAATATCTTGCTTGATATGTAGTAGTAAAAATACCAAATCACCTACATCAAAACATTTTTCACTGTGATGTTGATCTACTTGTTTTTTCATTCAATTTTGCACCAAAGTGGCATTATCCTTTAAAAGTTGGAGAACTTGTTGTTGATACTCAATGTGATCTTTCATTGCTTGAACCTTTTTCTTCTTGATATTTCCTTCTATATTGAGATTTTGAGGAGTGGTAATTTCTTCCAATGCTTTACAAGATATGGTTGGATTCATTTCTTGATGCTTGATGTGATCTTTCACTTCTTGAACATTTTTCTTCTTGATATGTCCTTCTATCTTGATAGTTTGAGGAGTAGTAGTTCCGACCAATGCATTAAAAGATATGGTTGGATTCATTTCTTCTTTTTTGATGTGATCTTTCACTTCTTAAACCTTTTTATTCTTGATATGTCCTTTTATCTTGAGAGTTTGAGTGGTAATTCATGCCAATTCTTTACAAGATATGGTCGGATTCATTTATTCTTTCTTGATGTGATCTTTCACTTCTTGAACCTTATTCTTCCTTGTATGTCCTTCTATCTTCAGAGTTTGACGAGTGATAATTCTTCCCAATGCTTTACAAGATATGGTTGGATTTATTTCTTCTTTCTATAGGGTTGGTTCCTGGTGTATATGCTCTTCGTTTGATGTTTCTTGATCCTTTTCTTCCTCCTCTTCATAATCTATGTAAAATAATTTCTTCTCAGCACACTTATAACCTTTAGTGCATTTTCTATCACAATTGTAACAAAGCCCTTTTTCTCTTATCTCTTCCAATTATTGTGGTGTAACCCTTGTAGGTTGTGGAAGGCTAGGAGAAACAACACTTCCATTATTATAGTTGTGAGGGGTATACTTCCTTGTTTCTACAATTTTACTTTCTACTATGTGATGAGCCCCAAAAATGGATAATTATATGGGCTCATTCAACCTCCTAATTTGACTTAATCCACCATTCTCATAAGTTTATTGCATGTTTTTGATTATATTTATGCTAATAGAGTGAATTGGGCTAGTCATTATGCCAACAAGTCTAATGTGTGCTTTGTGTAGTCTTTTTGGTCAATTTGGAGACAAAATCAAAGGTTTAAATGAGCACTTGGCAGCCAAATTTGTGGAGAGGATTTTTAGGAAGGTGTCCCCTTCATTTATCGGCCCTTACCTCAAATTCTCCACCATCAACTTGGAGTTCAAGGGCCACCAAATCAATTATCACAAGGGCAGCCAAGCAAGTCAAGTAGGACTGCTGTTAACTGCAAGTTTTGGGCAGTCGAGTCCCTAAAGTTTAAGAGGACTGTTGGGGTCCTCAATTTGTATAAATAAGAAGACTTAAGGCCTCATTTTGGTTAGCCAGTAGTTAGTCACTTTGTAGGCAGAAGTTAGCTAGTTTGTAGTTCGATTTTAGTCAGTAGATTAGCTTTGCATTTCAACAGCTTTTCAAGATTTCCTTTGTGGACAATTTTTGATGTAACTCTTCTTTTCTTGCTCAATAAAGATGAATCCAACTTTGCACCAGCTCTAATCTCTTTTAGGAAGCTGTAGCTCTTGGGGTTGGGCCCATCTCAGGTGCCCAGTACCTCCTTTATTCACTTTTATGTGTATTTGCTGCATTCTTAGAATAAAATTTTCTATTTAGATTTAAATCTTGTTTTGTTATTTAGATTTCTTTTGATGATTAAAAATGATTTTTATGATTAGATTGAGTTGGTAGGATAATCACAAAAAAAAAAAGCTCCAGAAAAGGGTCAACAACACTTTTGGTTTCACATCTTCCTTATTGGATCAGGGGCTGGAATTGAAGTAACCGTGTTGTCCCAAACAAAAACACTAGTTTGCTTTACCATGCAATCCTTAGTGTACTGTTTCCATTTGCAGAATTTGGTTATGTGTTCAGATCTCTGAAATTTCTCATTGCATAGCTGATAGATATGGTTCTCCTTCAAATAAAGCTGTTGTTCGTTCACTTTATTGTTAGCTAGATTAGATTAGCTAGGACATTGGTTACTTGCAAGTTTTTGTTGATTCAGTTGAGTATACATAGTGCAGAGAATCTCTACCACTCTTTCATCCACCTAAGCTTCATCAGAGCCATCTATTCCATCTCCTAGCTAGATTCCTTGTCTCACATCTGTCCTCCTGCCCACGTAACCTTACCTTTTTGTGCAATCATTGTTTCAGCCTTCTTTAAGCCAAGTCAGCCTTCTACACCCTCTCACCACTCCATCCACCAGTCCCCAGCCACTTCAGACCCCTATCCTTCCTCCAAATCCATCCATTCACCTTCCCTCACTCATCCATCCTCTAAAAACCAATTTTCAAACATCCTGTAGAAATTTTTGAACATCCTGTAGAAATTCCTGAACATCCTGTAGAACCCCTGCAGACTTCCAGTAGAAGATTACAAATGAGGTTTCTTGATAGCCAAACTTTGTGAAACTCTCTGGAAGAGTGTTAGGGACTCCTTAGACCCCCTCTGAACCTTTCCAACCTTTTCCAATCATTTCTCCTCCTTGATCCACCCCTGCACAGTAAAGCACAGTTCAAGCATATGCACGAGAAAATTGACAACTTAATCAAAAATACAAAAAGATGTTTTCTTAGGACAAAGGTAGTCTAAGCACATGTATTTTACCTTCATAGAAGTAATGGCATCTCTTTCAGTAGTTTGCACTCTCATCTTTGCATCAGTAGGACTAGCTGGTAGAATTAGGGTTTGCACTTTCCTTCAGTTTTTCAATTTCTTTTCGCAAATAGATTAGCTTCCTTTGAGTTACCTTTCATCCATCAATTAAAAAGATTCTTCTGAGAGATCATAGAAGTTGGCTTAAGCCCCTAGTAGACTTGTGCCAGCTGACCAAGTGACAGCTGGGGCAAGAGTTAGTACTTGTGCATACAGCACCATCGCTTCCAAGTTTGTTACGAACTACCGGTTGATAAAAGTAAAGAAGGGAGTCCCAGGAGTTGCAACATTATTGCTGCAATACTGGAGCCCACCATATTTTTGGCGTCGTTGCTGAGGAAGCGTCAGAGTATTGGTGATTGCTGCTTTTCCTCTATTTTCTACTACAACCTTCTACTAAGTAGTTTATTTCATTTCCATTCTGCAATTTCATTTCCGCAAAAGTAGATTAGACATTTCCTTCTTTCATTTCATTTCTGCAAGCATAGATTAGCATTTCAATTCCGCAATTTCAATTCTGCAAGTGTAGATTAGCATTTCAATTCTGCAAGCGTAACTTAGCATTTCATTCCTGCAATTTCATTTGAGCAAAATAGATTAGTCCTTTCCTACTTTCATTTCAATTCTGCATTTTCATTTCAGTAAGATAGTTGTAGTTCAATCTATTTTAATTTTGTAGGTACAAGTAGAAGAAAAACAAAAATCAACCAAAAAGATTTTCTTTCCTGCCTTGTAGGAGTAGAGATAAGTAAGAAAAATGTTTGCACAACACCCCCAATGTTTCACACAGCCAACCTTCTCTCTTCTTCGATGGTTGTGATTAAAGAACCCTTAGGTGTACAACAAGACATATTTGAAGAACCTAAAGGGAAGAAGAAGAAGAAAACATTCCTCTAGAGCAAATGGCTACAAGCAGAAATGTTGGGAGCAGTACCTTATCCAAACATGAATTTGCAAATCAGATGGAAGATTTCAAGAGTGAGGTGAGGCAGTTTCTTTCCATGCAACTAGATACCTTGCAGATCCAAAAGAAGCAAGAGGAAGCCAGGAGGGCTTTGGTCATCTTTTGTCCTAGGTGCACTAGACAACATCCTAGGAATGAATGTCTATTGTACTCCATAGAAGTGTGTTTTGTCTGTGAAGAATACCATCCTACAGATCAGTGCCCTTCCTTGCTTGGAATAAAATATGCATATCAAATGGCCAAAGAATTCACTGAACCACTCTATTTCATGAACCAAAGGAGGTCACATGGACCCATACCTTACCAGCAGGAACTGCAAGGGACATCTGAGACCTATTACGACCCCTATCAAGCCACTTTCATGTCTTCTTGGGGTCCCCCTGCTCATCCTTCTTGGTTCACACCTCATCCTTGTTCCTTCACAGATCCATATTATGCCCAACCATCTGCTCATTCGTTTCACTCTTATACTCAGCCACAGCCTCAGTGGAATGCACCTCATCAGGGGTGGAGGCCCCAGTACAACACTCCTCTTACTCATTTTCCTCCATTTCCTGGTCATCCACAACCATTGCCTCTTGCTCCACCAAGGCAACCCCAAATGCCTGCTCAACCACAACCCCATCCACATCCATCTCAAATATACACCCCCACTCAACCACCTATACCACCATTCCCAAAACCATACAATGGAGTAGCTCAATCCAATTGCAAAGCTGAGGCACACCATGTCCAAATGACTCCTCTTGAGTTCAATGATCTTCACCAAAGCTCAGGAAGAGTGTTACAAAACAGAGATTATATTGACAACATTGAAGGACCAAAGGCAAAAGAAGATTCAAAAGAAAAAATCAAAGAACCATGGGCTGCACTTGATGAAGAAAAGAGATAAAAATCAGAGATTGAGAAAGCTCTCTCATGGTTACCATCAAATCCTCCATGTATTCAAGAGAAAGATCAGCAAAAAGAGGAAGATGAGAAAGTCATGATAGAAGAAGATATGAGGAATGATCCGGATCAGCAAAAGGACCAAGGATATCAGAGCTATATTGAGATATGGTTTCAGACGGTCACTAAGTTGCAGCAGTACTCTCTTCTTCAGCTATACTTGATCCCTTCAAAGTCAAATCATTTGGTCTTTGAAATCCAGATAGCTGTCAAAGCATGCATTTCAAGCCTCCACATCATTTTGTCTCTAATCTCGATGTGCACATGGCTCCAACATGGCTCTTGGAAGTATTCTTATACTTGAGAACGATTTTGTTTTTCAAGTAGGGTAGGGTAGAAAAAAAAAAAACAAAAAATGAAATTGAGAAGAAAATAAAGATCTAAGGTGAAAACCTCCTTGGAGGTGCCTCAGATCGGCTCATTGATTGAAAATCTCCATGAGGCGGTCAATGGGTTGGAAAAAAGAGAAAAGAAAAATAAGATCCCTGGGTGAAAACCTCCCTTGGAGGTGCCTAAGGTAGGCAATTAGGGTGAAAACCTCCATGAGGTGCCCTAGTTGTTTTCAAAAAAAAAAGAGAAAAAAGAAGAAAAAAGAGAAAAAAATAAATCTAATTTCTATTGAATAATTGCAGGGTGCAAGAAGGACATTGCAGATCAGGAGGATCATTGAAAACAAAGACAGAGGAAGTTCTGGGCCTTCTACATGAAGCTACAGGCATTTATATAGGAAGTTCTGTATTTCTACATGAAACATCCTGTAGAACTTTCAGGCGGGCCAGATTCGATTTTGGAAGGGAATCTAAAGCTTGGAATCTATAGGTTAGGCCTGCAAGCATCCATGTTTCCATTCCTCACCCCTTTTCCATCATTTTTTCCACCTCATTGTGCTTCTTTTATGAAAACTGTGTTTTCTACAGGAAGTTTTATGTTTTCTACAACAGCTTACAAAAAAAAGCCAAATTGATCTCCGAAGAGGACCCGAAGGCTGGGAATATGTCCATGAGGCCTGTACACATCCATGTTTGCATACCTCACCTTTCTCCACCTTTTTTTTCCACCTTATTGTGCTTCTTTTATGAAAACTGTGTTTTCTACAGGAAGTTCCTGTAGAAATTACAAGAAGCTAAAAATGGATTGGAAAAAGGTAGTTTAGTGAACATGATAGCTTCCTTAAGGGTTCAGAAGTCCTCCTGCAATCTTTAAACTCCTCCTCCATCATCTCCATACCTGCATCACAGCCCAAGTTCATTTTTCTTACCATGCAACAAAACCGCAGAATGCCTTGAAGCAAAAATACCTAGAACATAATTTGTTTTTTCCCTAAATTGAAAACCATGCATCCATTTGAAAAACCGTTTTATAGGGAATCATAGAGGGGTGATGGCAACATGCTCGACCAATTTCAGTGCACGGTTTCCAAGAAATCCACCTCCATCACCATCAACCATTTTTGCATTTTCTCCATATCTGTGCATCCATTTCAAAACCTGTTTCATGGGGAGATGCATATGGGTGATAGTAACCTACCCAAGCAGTTTCAGTTGATTCTGATGCATGGTTTCCGAGAAATTGATCTCTATAATATTCATCCATTTTCCATTTTTCTCGAAATCTGTGCATCCATTGGTTGCAATTTGGCTATGGGAGGTGCATAATGATGATAGGAACATGATCAGCAAGTTTCAGATTGATCCGATCTATCGTTCGGGAGCAATGGCAAGAACAAGTTTCTGGCCTGTGAAAATTCAACATCAGCAGCTTGAGGGTGCATATCTGAATGTGAAGACCAACTCCTACAGCATGGATCCAGCTAGAGGATACCTACACAAGAAAAAACAACCATGAATCAGCCACCAATCCATCATGAAACCACAAAAACCAGTGCATGCAGCAAATGAAAGACCATAGCACCTCACAGTAGCCATTCGACTTCTAGGTATGTGACTAAAACTCATTCCTCTATTGCATAAATCTAATTTTAAAAATACATGAACGAATGGAATGGTGGGATTAAGCCGATAGTTCCTTGTCCAATTCTCTAGCAATCAGCCAGGAATCATGCAGCGTATGTGTTAGACAACTCACATGGAATTAAAAAAAACAGGGAGTGTTAGTCGTTTGAACTCCAGTGCAACTAATCATGAAGAAAACACACAGTTAATAAATAGAACTGCAGTCTGCATGTGGCCACGTACACCTGGCCATTTCACTCCTTCACCAAGAATCACACCGCAATGTAAAATGCTCGGCTGAAACTCACACCACCTATTGTTCATTTGCACTTGACTAAAGTATGCATCCTCCACTTCCACAAAATGATGAAATAGTCATCCTCCATTGGTTTCTACCTATTTTCAAAATTATCCCATGTATCAGGCTTGCTCAGAGGCGCAAAAGTGCTCTACAGGCATTTCTACAGGAAGTCTTCTACAAGAAACACAGAAAACATCCATGTAGAAAGAAAGCATGGGATTTTCAGCGAATTTCAAGCTCCAAACGAGGTAGGATTGGGGAAACTTCATTGTGCATGATTTGTTGGTGCAAAATGATGAATTGAACATGGAATTAAATTAAAAGAATGAGAGGAAAAGTTTGCTTGCATATTTTCTGAGTTCTATACAGTTCCTTTTTTTTCCCTCTACATTCGAAGTCTGGCTTCTTCTTTCTCACCTTCTTCTGAAAAGAGAGATCCAACCATAGGAACTAAGCTTGTGTGTAAAGACTGTGATTTCTATGTGGTTGGGTATAAACATTAGGCTCTGCACTCTGTCTGTAAGAGCCTAATTCCCTTTTGACAGTCAAGTTTTAGGCAGCAACAACATTGTAACCAGGGAATTGATACAAAGTGACCTATAAACACCTAAGGGGTACTGTCTTCAGCGTTCTGGGGAGGAAACCATACACAAAATTCCCTTTATGATCAGAGCACAAGCCAAAGCAGAGCATTTTTCACCATGCCAGGGGAATTCATAATTCAGCATTATCCATGGTTATCATGTGAACGTCCACTTCATCCAGCAGTGAAGACAAGGAACACATTGAGGTAGAAGAGGGAGCCAAGGGTAAGGAAACCCAGGAAAGACCGCCACAGAAAGAGCAAGAAGAGAAACAAGAGAAAGGCCAAGCTACCAAGCCCAAAACTGTGGGTGGAATAAAGGCACAGACGCCAAGGGAGAAACGGTTGCAAACCCGGGCAGAGAAGACTGAAAGGATGCAAACAACACCCAAGGAAACAATAGCACAAGTCAAAGAGAAGGTACCCCTAGCCAAGCAAGCCAAATCAGGGAAAATTGGTTCTACAGGAAGCCAGCAGACTGTTTCTACAGGAAGCCAGAAAACTGCTTCTACAGGAAGCCATAAAACGGCCACTACAGGACTTTCTATAGGAAGTCTGGGGAAAGGGCAGCAGAAGGAGAAATTGGCCGAGATTTTAGCTAGGGAGGCAACAGTTGTGCTGTCCACCCTAAGCACATCCCCCAAGTAGAAGGAGAAGCGAAAGAGGGAGCTTCCACTATATTTTAAGGCAAGAAGGAGCATGCAGATAAGAACTGGCAGACCCCAATCGTAGTCAAAAGAGCCAATCACAATTGTAGACACCTCAACTACACAAAACGAGAGGTACCCCTCAAAGGCATCCATCAACTATGAACGGGGAAGGCCGTAGACATCCACCTAGGGAGAAAGAATTAAAATGTTGGACACAAAGACCTCTCTACAAGATGTTGAGACAGTTCTACAGGAAGCTGAGAATTCCCTAGGAAAAGGAGCATAAGTAGTGGGAAGAAGCAAAGAGAAAAGCATGGTTTCATGAACGAGAAGAGGACATTACTTCAGGAGCTTGGCATGACAGGGAGGCCACCAAGTGCCATCAAAGAGGAGGAGATAGATTAGTTGCTCAGAGGATGAGCAACACTTTCAGTAGGGGGGTGGTGATGAGCCCCAAATATGGATAATTATATGGGCTCATTCAACCTCTTATTTCGACTTAATCCACCATTCTCATTAGTTTATTGCATGTTTTTTATTATATTTATGCTAATAGAATGAATTGGGTTAGTCATTACGCCAACAAGTCTAATGTGTGCTTTGTGTAGTCTGTTTGGTCAATTTGGAGACAAAACCAAAGGTTTAAATGAGCACTTGGCAGCCAAATTAGTGGAGAGGATTTTTAGGAAGGTGTCCCCTTCATTTATGGGCCCTTACCTCGAATTCTCCACCATCAGCTCGGAGTTCAAGAGCCACCAAATCAATTATCACAAGGGCAGCCAAGCAAGTCAAGTAGGACTACTGTTAACTGCAAGTTTTGGGCAGCCGAGTCCCTAAAGTTTAGGAGGACTATTGGGGTCCTAAATTTGTATAAATAATAAGGCTTAGGGCCTCATTTGGGTTAGCCAATAGTTAGTCACTTTGTAGGCAGAAGTTAGCTAGTTTGTAGTTCGATTTTGAGTCAGTAGATTAGCTTTGCATTTCAGCACCTCTTCAAGCTTTCCCTTGTGGACAGTTTTTGATGTAACTCTTCTTTTCTTGCTCAATAAAGATGAATCCAGCTTTGCACCAGCTCTAATCTCTCTTAGGAGGCTGTAGCTCTTGGGGTTGGGCCCATCTCAAGTGCCCAGTACCTCCTTTGTTCACTTTTATGTGTCTTTGCTGCATTCTTAGAATAAAATATGCTATTTAGATTTAAATCTTGCTTTGTTATTTAGATTGATTTTGATGATTTTGATGATTTTTATGATTAGATTGAGTTGGTAGGATAATCACAGAAAAAAAATCTCTAGAAAAGGGTCAACAACACTTTTGGTTTCACCTCTTCCTTATTGGATCAGGGGCTAGAATTGAAGTAACCGTGCTGTCCCAAACAGAAACACTAGTTTTCTTTACCATGCAATCCTTAGTGTACTATTTCCATTTGCAGAAGTTGGTTATGTGTTCAGATCTCTGAAATTTCTCATTGCATAGCTGATATATATGGTTCTCCTTCAAATAAAGTTGTTGTTCATTCACATTATTCTTAGCTAGATTAGATTAGCTAGGACTTTGGTTACTTGCAAGACTTTGTTGATTCAGTTGAATGTACACAGTGCAGAGCATATCTACCACTCTTTCATCCACCTAAGCTTCATCAGAGCCATCTGTTCCATCTCCTAACTAGATTCCTCGTCTCACATCTGTCCTCTTGCCCACGTAACCCTACCTTTTTGTGCAATCATTGTTTCAGCCTTCTTTAAGCCAAGTTACCCTTCTACACCCTCTCACCACTCCATCCACTAGTCCCTGGGCCACTTCAGACCCCTATCCTACCTCCAGATCCATCCATGCACCTTCCCTCACTCATCCATCCTCTAAAAACCGATTTTCAAACATCTTGTAGAAATTTTTGAACATCCTGTAGAAATTCTTGAACATCCTGTAGAACCCCTGCAGACTTCCTGTAGAAGCTTACAAATGAGGTTTCTTGATAGCCAAACGTTTTGAAACTCTTTGGAAGAGTGTTAGGGACTCCTTAGACCCCCTCTGAACCTTTCCATCATTTTCCAAGCATTTCTCCTCCTTGATCCACCCCTGCACAGTAAAGCACAATTCAAGCATATGCACGAGAAAATTGACAACTTAATCAAAAATACAAAAAGATGTTTTCTTAGGACAAAGGTAGTCTAAACACATGTATTTTACCTTCATAGAAGTAATGGCATCTCCTTTAGTATTTTTCACTCTCATCTTTGCATCAATAGGACTAGCTGGTAGAATTAGGGTTTGTTAGGGTTTGCGCTTTCCTTCAGTTTTTCAATCTCTTTTCGCAAATAGATTAGCTTCCTTCGAGTTAGCTTTCATCCATCAATTAAAAAGCTTCTTCTAAGAGCTCATAGAAGTTGGCTTAAGCCCCTAGCGGACTTGTGCCATCTAACCAAGTGACAGCTGCGGCAAGAGCTAGTATGTTATGCTCTTAACGTGCAAATGATACCCAAATACAGAATATGCGAAGAAAAGAGACCCAAAACACAGAATATGCGAATAAAAGATACCCAGAACACAGAATAGCAATGATTTTATTATTCAGAGAGTAATGTTCACTTGCCTCTTCGAGTGCAACCTCCACTAGAGTAGAGCTCGATTACAAAATAAGACACAATGCCCCTCGCAGGGAGTTTCTATCCTTTATATATGACTCTTACATTCAATACCATGGGCCAATACCGCGTATTACTAATACCATCTATCTAATACTACGACCCATTTGCAACTAACTGTGGTTCCGTTATTAATTGCGGATTAACCACTTACAATTATTAATAAGGGCTTTATTGACTCTTGACTATGACGTGTTCCCATTACATAGATAAGGGGTTTAGGGTGGGACCCTAACATGCCCACCCCCTTAAGACTAGGCTTGTCCTCAAGGCTGAAGCTACGGAAACTGCTGCAGAATAGTGGTTGGCTCCCAAGTTGCATCTTCTGGAGAGGTGTCTTTCCATTTGACGAGGACTTCCTTAATCATGCGGCCGCACAGTTGCTTGATTCGTGTGTCGAGGACCTATTCCAGTTGAAGCCAGATGGATCCTTCTTCGTCCAATTCCGGGAGACTAGTCTATATTCTGCAATTGTTCCCAATCACTTTCTTGAGGCATGAGACATGAGAAACTGGATGGATTTTTGCAGTAGGTGGAAAAGCCAACCTGTAGGCCACTTCTCCAATGCGTTGAAGTACTTGATATGGTCCGTAGAATTTAGGAGAGATTTTCTGACATCCCTTGTCTTTGAGTGATGTTTGCTTATATGGTTGGAGCCGTAAAAAGACTTGATCCCCTTCTTGAAAGTGGTGCTCTGAGGGATGCTGGTCTACCTGTTGCTTCATGCGGTTCTGAGCTTGATGAAGATTCTCTCGAAGATGGGCGAGCAAGTTGCGCGGTGTTTGTAGAGTTGATCACTGCTTGGACTTTTGGGGCATCCCTTTGAGATATGAAGTAGGGGAAGCGGGAGTTGACCATATACTGCTTCATAGGGAGTCCTTTTGGTGGTGGCATGATAGTTGGTGTTATACCACCATCTGCCAGAGGTACCACTGTACCCAAGGTGTTGTTTTTCTGAAGTAACACCGAAGGTAGGTTCTAGACATTTGTTGACGGCTTTAGTTGACCATATGTTTTGCAGATGGTTCAGAAGTACTGAGTTTTAGTTGAGTGCCTTGGATTCTGAAGAGTTTCTGCAAAAATTGCTAGTGAAGATAGGGTGCGGTCGGACCAATAAATGGGCATGCCATTCAATTTGAGATCTGATCCATGGAATTGAGCAATCAAGGTTGGTGTAACGTGGGGAAGAGCGCAAATTGAGCATACTGTTGACACCTAATCCTAAAGGGGTTAGCGTGAAGCCGAATGGACAAAGCAGTCCAAGGGACCTTGGGATGTGAATCCCAACGGTCACCATATTGTACTATAAATGTACATCTATTGTTAATAAAAATAGCAATGCATGTTTTATCTTTCCTATTATTTGTCGTTGTCCATGTCTGTTTAACATGGTATCAGAGCAGGCGTATTCCTGCCCTGCATAATTAATTTGAGCCATTTGTTTATGGCCTTTCTGTGCAGTTTATTTTTGCCATATTCACTTGAACATTTCTCTGCCTCACTGCCCATGAACGTTCCTGAAAGAAGTGCTGTCCATTATTCTCTGTGCATTATTCCCTGACCAGCGCTATCCAAGTTGTTCTAACCACTGCCTCTATCCTTCCAGCACTCCTCTGCTTCTGTCCTTCCAGCACTGCACTGCCTCCGTCCTGACATAAACGCTCTCCTCTGCCTGACACGGCCAGCGCTGTCACTTCTTGCCAGCGTGCCCATAATAGCCAAGAAATGCGTGCTTTGTTTATAAATATTGTGCGCATTATTGATGTTGGAGAAATTCTAATCCGTGAGAGAAATTAGTAATGAATTTAGCGATAATATTTGTCTTCAGTTCAATGGAATCAACTTTGAATTTCTATATAAGATTCTCATAACTACTTATGTATGAATCCACAACTCCTTGCCGGTAAAGAATTTGTGCCTCTAATTGCAAGACATGGAGGATAAATTGCATAGTGTAGCCACCCACATGACTGCTGAACTCCCATTTCTCTCCATTCATTCTCTCCCAGAAGTCTGACTAGCGGAAATTTTTCTGCGATAATGAGAGGAAGAATGACATCCCTATACTCGTAATATTTATTTGAATAGTGAATCCTTGGAATAGCTTTTTTCCATCCATCTTCATTTTCATTCTCACTGTCGCTCTCATTGTCTCGGCAAGGCCGTCGGAACAGCATGACAGCTCCATCATGATTAGCATAGTGCACCCATGTAGGTGACTATTCAACTCCCATTGATCTCCACTCGTGTTCTTTCAGCAATTTGATTAGCGGGAAATTTTCAAGAATAACTTTCGGAAACATAACCTGCCTGTACTCGTAGGGAGGAGTATCGTTGTAGAATATTTCTGAATATTTAATATCTTTAATAGCTTGTTTCCATTCATCATTCGCCATTTTTATTCCCAGAAATGGATGGAAGGAAAGAACAAAAGAAGAAAATGATGTATTGGCTGGAGGAAGATTGGATAAGGGACAATGCCTCATCGACCTGGTCAGACTAAATGAGTCCTCCTTCTTTGATGGTATACGCTACCTGGTTATCCCTCTGTCGGGATTTCATTCCAGATCAGTACCAGAAGACAATATTCTTAGTCTCTAAACTCGACTCTCGTCCCATCATTGTATGTAATTTTCAGGTCTCGATGCGTAGGTTGTATAGATGCTTTTTGATATAAAAATAAAAAGAACCCAACTCTTGGAAGCATTTCAGAAGCACAGGTTGACACATGGGAGAATAATTCAGCACGTGGGGGTGGCTATGAATTTGTAACGATGCAAATTGAGCCCAAAGCGTAGTTCCATTTTTTTGAAAGCGCAGTTCCAAGGTCACTTCGGCCACAGTTCCGCACAGTGCAGAGTTTCGAGGTCCAACGCAGGGGTGCGGGACACTTCCTACAATACTGGTGCAAATACTGTTCTTGAACCAAGATAGCCTTGATATTTTCTCTTATTTTAGCATGCGATATCAGGAAAATGTGGGAAGCATCAAGTAATACCTAGGGTGTGATCATACCAGTGTTATGACTTGCCAAGAAGCGATCCTAGCATACCGGCGTTATCTACGTTGACTATAACAGTCTCTACAATGATGGCATTGCTCGATTTACATAAATGTGCATGTCTATCAATCAATTTCTTTCTTATGCAAAATGCTCTTGTAACTTTTGATCTGTGATTTTTGCTGAAGTTATACTTAGAGAACGGCGAGTCTGACATCGAATAGCAGGGGATAATATTAATTTTTTAAGGGCCAAAATTGTGTTTTACCTGCCTGACATTCCAAGTTCCAGCGTTTGGCACCTCTTCTTCAGCATTTGGCACCTCTTTGACACCAGCTTTTGGTGCAACTTTGACACCCACATTTGGATCTACTTCAACACCTACAGTTGGATCTACTTCAACGCGTACATTTGGGTCAACAACTACACCTACCTTTGGGGCTTCCAGTACTCCAGTTTTTGGGGCTTCCACTACTCCTTCCTTTGGTTTTGGGAGCACTACAGTTCAATCAACTCCAGCATTTGGTGCTGCATCTACTCCAGCATTTGGGAGCAGCACAACATTTGGAAGCACTCCATCTTTTTTTGGTCAAAGTTCGGTTTTTGGAGCTCAGTTAAGGGTATTTCCTTTTCAATAACCATTTCCTTAGTCAAATCATTTTACGCTTATCGACTTTCCATGCGTCTCAAACAATTGGAGGGTTGAGTAACAAGAGTAATTGATAGCGATATTGTTTGGAGTCTTTATTGTCTTTATTGATATTGTTTTGAGATCCTCGTAGAGGAGAGCTAGAATTCTTTTAAAGGTTTTGAAAGCTCTACAGGGAGCATATTTGGGCAAAGATATCTGTTGGACAAGAAAGTCATTTCGCAAAAAGGGAGTAAAATTTTGCTGAAGAAAAATGGTTCCAATTGATGAAATATTGAAGTTACTCGACAATCTAATACTCTCTACTAAAAATAATACAGTCAAAATCAACAAAGATTTTCTCACCGATATTCATAGTTGTTTACAAGATGTACATGAAAAGATTGATTTTTTACAGCTTGAATCTCAATTCCAGCAAGAAGAACTACAACAATGGAGTCATCTTTCTGAACCTATTTCTGTTCAGAAGATTGAAACAGACTCCCATAAACAGCAAGTCAATAATGTTCATGTTCATTCAAATAAAGCAGCAGTTGTACATGCAGATGCAGAAACTGAGTCTGCACTTCCCAAGCCCATCATCAAACCTTGGGAACAGCTTGTCGACAACAAGCACAGAACCAGTCTTGGATATGACAAGGACTTGTCCTTTCATATTCCAGACTATGCCAAGCCCATTCAGTTTCAGAGTGCTGGTTTCATTAATGACAGTTCACCTGCTCCTCATGACAGTTCAACTACAGCTGTTCCAGACTCTGCTCCTCTTCCACAACAGCAACAACAACAACAAATCGTGAAATGCCAACACTGTGATCGAGTTGGCCATCTGAAAGAT
>APFE031084472.1:0-15978 GCA_000404065.3 Pinus taeda | reverse complement strand
ACTCTTGATCAACTCTTCTTATATGTTTTTCAATAGTTCAGCAGACAGAGAGAGAGAGAGAGATAGTACATTTACAACAGAAGTCAACACTTTGACTTATCTAGATAAAAGCATAAATCATCTCTAAGAAGATGATACATGAGATCAGTTAAAGGCATGTTGCTTCAACTGATTCTCTAAGGTGACTCCTTCACCTATTATTGTGTTGCATCTCGTCATCATGCTGCACCTGACCACCATGTTACACCCATCATTACAATGCTAGACCTCATGATGTACACATCATACTGCTACACCTTATGTTGCATTGTTGTCCCATCTACCATACGGTTGTCCCATTTTTATGATCCAACAAGCATCATATCCAAGTTGTCCCATTGTGTTAGCAGCAACATGCTTACCACCATGTACTTGTTGTTGCTACTGTCCTATATTGTCACTGTTGCACAATGTGATAGTTGTCCTAATCATTGTGTTGTCTTAACATGTTGTTGTCCCAACATGTTGTTCTCCCAACATGCTATTGTCCCAATATGTTGTTGTCCCATCATTGTGCTGTCCAATGAGTTTGCAGCACCATGTACCTTTGCTTCCATGTCACAGTTGTTGTCCCATCATTGTGTTGTCCAACGAGTTTGTAGAACCATGTACCTTTGCTGCCATGTCATAGTTGTTGTTCCATCATTGAGTTGTCAAATGAGTTTGCAGCACCATGTACCTTTGCTACCATGTCAGAGTTGTTGTCCCATCACAGCTTGCTTTGATTGCCATGTTGTCTAGCCATGCTGGCCAAGTTGTACATGCTTACACTGATTCTTCTAGCAATACTCTCATCATCAAATTATCCTCATACTTATACTTGAATGGTGGTGCACTGTTGTAGTTCAGCAACTCTAGTTAACGCATCAATAGTACCCTAACAAGCACCTCTAAAGTCTGCAATAGTCCTTAAAAATAGTGTGGCTTACCTCCCTTGAGAAGTTGCTATCCATACATCCCTTTATTTTGTCTAGGGCAGCCTACACATTGTCCCTTTGAACTTTCATGCTACAACTAAGACTCCCTTGTTTGACTGTGGTTAGGGCTGAATTAGACCAGCGTTTAGGGCTAGATTAGATCAGCGTTTAGGGCTGGATTATACCAGCATTTAGGGTTGGATTAGACCAACATTTAGGGTAGCCGTTAGGACTGCGTTAGGGTAGACTTTAGTCTCTGTTAGGGCAACAATTAGTCTACGTCTAGAGATGCCTTCCATCTGCGTCTAGGATTTCCTTCCATATATGTCTAGGGCAGCTTCTTTTCCTCCAACATCTAGGGCAGCTTCTTTTCCTCCAATGTCTAGGGCTTCCACTCCTAGATTTCTCTTCCACTAAAACCCAAGACAAGTGGAGATAAATCAAGATAGAAGTGTGTGAGAAATCATCCTTAAGTCATCTCCTTTTATACTAAAACGTTGAGCACATGTGGGGTTTATTTGGTTCTTGGCTGACCTTGACGAATTGACTTATAACACAAATAAATTCATAACTCCATGAATACTTATCGGAATCGGATGATCTTTAGATCAATCCTACACCTCCCAATGAGAGGGATCCAAGAAAAATATCAGCTGCCATAAATAGTATGACCCACATGGATTTTGGCCTTAGTTTCCAATTTCAATATAAAGTGATGGAAATAAGAAATAGATATAACGTTTTTTGGGGAAAAAATTGTTCATTTTGTTGATGAAAAAAGTTACATGATATTTTACCCTTCTAGTATTTATAATGGATAAATATGGGATTTGAAGAAATTTTGTTTTTGCAGTATGTTTGAATTTCAATCCAGAAGTTGCAAGTCTGAAAAAGAGGTCTAAGGAGAATCAGTGAAAAAGTTATTTGACTTTCCAAAAAAGAAACTCATCAACAGGAGGCATTGATTTGGTCTTGGAGATGTCTTGTTCAAGGGTATAGGTCTTAGAATTTTTCAATCAAAGACTCTATAAGGAGAATAATTCTTGTGGGTTTTCCTCTAAGAGTTGGAGAGGTTTTGGCCCTAGCTAATCGCATATATCTTGTGTCATTTACCTTATTCTTCTTGATGATTTGGTAGTTGTTTGATGAATACAACACTACTAATAATCAAGAAGAAGAAAAATATAATTTAAAAAAATAAAAATATATCATAAACAGTTATGAAAGCAGAGGAAACACTTACACTTTCTACCCCTAGATTTATCAACATGGTATCAGAGCTAAGGTGAAACATCAAAGAAGGGCATCTTAACGAAGGAAACTCAAGGGCCAAAGCACTAGAAGATCATGAAGAGCATCAATAAACAAGAAGGACAACTCAACTCAAAGGAACTACAAGGACAAGGATTACATCATCATCTTGAAGAAGAAAACCTCAAAACCCTAGTTCATTTAAAAGAAGGATTCTACACTCGAAGCATTATTGGGAAACTCACACAAGCTTCACCTTGAACAAGGAGACCTAAAAAGACCCTACCTCTACTCAAATAAATAATAATTAAAAATTGGAGCATCTTGAAGTCTCTACATCAAATGAAAACAAGAAGAAGGTGTTGTCATCATCATCAAAAAACCAAGGTGATCTCCCTCTCTTTTAAGGATCTCCTCCGAAGGAAAACATCTTCATCAAGAGGACATCTTCTATCATTAGTGTCATCATCAAGAAGGTAGAAAGTTGAATATATTGTCATCAAGAAGGATCTTCACAAGTATATTTATGACCACATATTAATCTATCAGAATGACTTCATTTTGCAAGGAAAGAAAAAAAATTGGTTGGGTCATCAAACTTTCTTGCATGGAAGAAGAGGAGAAATTTGATCCTCATAAAAAATGGAGGGATTAATCACGTTAGCAGTTCAATCACTAAACCTCCAAAGGAATAATATCAAGCTTTTTCATAGTATATGAAAGGGGAATTAAGGGATCAAAGAATCATTATAGACTCCATCAAATATCCCCTCATACCCTATGTGGCAAAGCTAGAGACATCAAAAGAAATATATGAGAAGCTATTCGAATTATTCTCTGTAAGTATTGTTGGAGAAGTGATATCATTAAGACAAGAAATCTACAAGGTGAAAGTATCAAAGGAAGATGGAATATCCTCATAATTTATGAGGGTGTTAGAAATAAGAGACCAACTACAAGAGTTGGTAGAAATGATGTCTGATAAGGACATGACCACCATAGTACTCAATGCACTACTAGAGGAATGGGGTAGCTTCACATCAAGAATCTATGGAAAGAAGGAAGCTACTCCATTCAATGAACATTGGTATTTGTGCAAAATTGAAGAAATTGGGCTCAAGGCTAAAAGTGATGTAGGATAAAATGAGCAAGAATATGCATTTGTTTCCATGGCTAAGAAGAAAGGGAAATTTGGAAGGTTTCATCCCCGGAAAAAGAACAAGAAGGATATGTCGAAAATCCAATGCTATGGATGTCATGAATATGGTTATTACAAGAGAAATTGTTCTAAACTCAAGAAGGACAACAACAAAAGAGCAAGGGGTGAAGCCCGATCCCATTAGCCATTATGTGACCATATGTCGAGACCAGAAGAGTGGAGTGGAAATGGCTAGTGGTTAGCCTCACCCCTACCACATGGCATCCATGTAACCTTGACCAATGCTTAACGGATATTGGCACAATTAAGAAGGTGATAATTTTCCCCATCTACGGCGATAATCTGAGTGGTGCCATGTGAAATTTCTGCTCAGCGATTGACAGAAAGGCAGAAATCATAGAATTATTAGCCAGAATTGCATATTTGTAGAAAGGTTAGTAGAATTTGTTCAATGAGGCATATCTTGATCATTTTTTAACCTTTTTGAGCTCAAGAAGAGACTAGATAGGAATTTTTTAGCATTATGAATCCAATGGTAGTATTATTTTCGCATTTTGAGCACTGTAAACTAATGTAATTCATATTTTAGCATATAATTGAAGAGGGCCAACATTGGAAGCTAGACCTGGATACATAGCCCAAGAGAATCAAGAGGGAAGAATGTTGCTCAAGAGACTAGCAAGAAGCAATTCAAATCTGGATACAAATCAAAGGGGAAGTTTAAAGGAAAAGACAAAAAGAATGTTATAGTAAAGAGAGAGGGAGAAAAAATTACATGCAAACATTGTTCAAAATAAGGCCATAATGAAGACCATTGTTGGAAACTACATCCATAAATGAGACCAAAGAATTTTAACAATAAGGGGAAACAAAATATTGTTTCAACAGCTCAACAAGATCTAGGATAGAATTCAAGTGATGAGACCAAAAAAACAACCATGGGAATGAAAGGTAAAGCTTCTATTTCAAGTACTAATTCTTCTAGTAAGCCTATTGAGCCTCAAAATCATAAAGAAAGAATTGAGATTTTCCATATTAGGGTCATTACAAAAGATACCAAAGTTGATACATTTTTTTATAGGGGATCCCAGGTTAACTTTATTTCTGAAGCTATTGTCAAGAAACTAAACTTAGAAACTATACCTCATACTAAAACTTATCCTTTTGGGTTGGATATGTGACAATGACAAATTTCAAGTGACAAGAAAATGTAAACTTAAATTTGTCATAACTGCGAACATTATTTATGAGGTAGAGCTTGATGTTGTACCACTTGACATATGTAGAATTGTTTTAGGGAGTCCATACTTGTATGACTGAAAAGCCATATTCAATCATAATGAGAATAAATATCATTTCTTTAAAGATGGAATTTAGTATATTGTTAGAGCACATTGTAAGAATATTAATCTCCCTCTTCTAAGTGTGAGTCAATTGAAAAGTCTTATAAATGCTAGTAAGAATTTTATATTGTTGATGACCAAAACCAAAGATACTATTGAATCTCAAGATTTCCAAGTATGTGATGCAAAACTTAAGCATGATTTGGTTGAAGTCATTAACATGTATGATAATATGTTTTAGGAACCTGAAAGGTTTCCTCCTAAAATAGGAATCCAACACAAGATTCAATTGTACCACAATGCACCTCTTCCAAACATTGGCATGTACCAAATGTCGGTTTTGGAGAATTTATAGATCAAGAAGAAAATTAAATAACTACTTGAAAAAGGGGTCATTAGGCCTAGTACATCTTCTTGTGGGTCTCCTATTATTTTGGTTCCAAAGAAGGATGGTACCTAGCGCATGTGTGTGGATTTCAGTGCTTTAAACAAAATCACGGTAAACAGACGTTATCCTCTTCCTCGTATCGATTATTTGTTAGATCAATTGAAGAATGTTGTTTATTTCACTAAGTTGGACTTTAGAAGTGATTATCATCAAATCAGGATTGATGAAGGTTATATTTGGAAGACTACTTTCGAGACAAAACAAGGTTTGTTTGAATGGTTAATTATGTCATTTGGTCTTTTTAATGCACCTGCAACATTCATGAGAGTTACAAATGATGTGTTGAGACCATTCCTTGATAAATTTTTCATAGTCTACTTAGATGATATTCTAATATTCAGTAAGACTTGTGAAGAGCATGTCAATCATGTTAAGCAAGTTTTAGATGCTCTAAAGAAAGAGAAATTATATTTGAATATGTCTGTGCGTGAATTTGGGAAAACCTATTTAGTTTAATTAGGTCATATTATTGGAGGGGGTGAACTAAAGATTGATCCCTCAAAGGTAGAAGTCATTGTGAATTAGCCTATGCCCAATAATGTAACATAGGTTTGGATATTTTTGGGAGCAACCCAATATTGGAGAAATTTTATTGCTAACTTCTCATCTATTGCAACTCCATTACATGCTTTGCAACAAGCATGAAAAAATGGAAGCATTATTTGATGGGTAAGGCAATGATTATTCATATTGGCCATTAACCTTTGTAATATTTACAATTGCAAACCAAGCCACAACAAGCTAGACATTTCAGGTGGATAGGATTTATACAACATTTTCATTTGGTAATCAAGTATAAGAAAGCCATATGCAAAAAATATGTGGATATTTTATCAAGGCCTATTGTTAGTGCATCTGCCATCTTAAGCACAATTAAATCATGCATGAGAGCTACGTTGAACAGTATGCTAAAGATGAATATTTCAAAGATGTTTATCTAACTTTGTGTCAAGGAAATAATGTTCAAGAATTGGATTATCATGTTCATGGTAAATTTTTGTATCATCTTGGAAAGTTATGTGTTCCACATGTTTAAAGAGTCAACATCATATTGGAAGTGGATACTTCTCTTATTGTTTGCCACTTTGGTGTAGGCAAAATAGTTTCACAATTACAGAGGTATTGTTATTGGCCTCGTATGAATGAAAATGTGTCAATATATGTAAGAGCATGTTCTATGTGTGATACTAGCAATCTTAGCAATAGAAAGTTGGGTTTGTATACTCCACTTCCTATTCTTTCTCGTCCTTGGGAAAGTATTTTTATTGATTTTGTAGGAGGAATACCTATGCCTAGGAAAGGTCATGATTATCTTTATGTTGATGTGGATAGTTTTAGCAAAATGTGTGTTTTTATGCCTTGTAAGAAGCAAGTTACAACTAAAAAAATAGCATATATGTTCTTCCAAAATGTATGGGTGCATTTTGGGCTACCCACTTCTATTATTTCTAATCGACATTCTCAATTCATTGGGAAATTTTGGTCAAGTTTATGGGAAGTCATGGACAACAAGTTAAAGAAGAGAACAACATTTCATCCACAAAATGATGGTCCGAAAAAAAGTGGTGAACAGAATAATAAATAGCACATATCCTTCTTGGATACTGCAGCAAGCATTCTAAGCTTTGGGATGAACATTTACATTACATCCAACATGCCTACAATAGAGCCAAACATTCTTCGGCTCAAACATTTCCATTTGAATCATGTTTGGGATATTTACCAAAATCTCCCTTAGATTTTATCTTTGGGAAAGATGTTGTGGTGGATGGACATAGTGACATAGATAAGGCCAAGAGCTTCATTGAATAGATTCAATTGGTGCATGAGATGGTACAAGAATAGTTGGAGAAGAGTATAGCCAAGTGTAAAGCAAGACATGTTAAGCATCATGTTAACCATATATTGTAGGTGGGAGATCAATTTTGGCTTTATATCAAAAAGGAAAGGCTCCAACGAGAAAGTAAAAAGCTTAAACCTATCAAATATGGTCCCTTTAAAATCTTGGAAAGTATTGGTAATAACACCTTCCGATTATGCTTACCACCATACATGCAAATTTATGTTGTTATAAATGTTGAAAAAATGAGATTATATGAGCTTCCTTTTATTGAAGATCAAGGAGAGAATGTTCAAATTCCAACAATGGAAGATTTATTTCCCAAATACTTAGAATAATTGTAGCAAGATATTATTATTGATAGGAGGATAATGACTTCATGCAGAGGTAATGTGGATTACTTTTGTGTGGGGCTCAAGGGAACTAATCCCACTAAGACGAAGTGGACTGAGATCGAAAGGGTGAGGGAGTTGTACTGTCACCTACTTGTTGACTGAAAACAACATTTTGGCGGTCCAAAAGCTTTGAATGGGGAGGAATCATCGAGGGGATTAGAAAAATGTTGAAAATTGAAAGTTCTTGAAATTGCTCGAAACCAATTCCATATTATAGCTCTCATTTTCCATAATCCAAATCCACTTGAATCTCCTCAAATTGACATCGTATGATTAAGTTATGATGTTTTGTAGTTTTGGCCAAATAGATAAAAAAAAAAATTGAACAACAGGGCTGACTGGGCAAACCATACATTGACATCAGTAGTTGAATGGGGAGGCATAGTGGAAAGTATGAACCAACCTAGGCTTGACACATGCTAGGATTGTACTAATGTAGGTGGTAGTTTTTTATTGGTTGGTTTGGTTGTGATATGGGCCAATTATGAGGTATCACATGGCCCAATGAGAGGGAACCAAGTGGCCCTCCATGATTGGCCAAATTGTTTGTAAAGCAACCCAAGAGCCTCGGTAGGATTCAACCCCTTAACCTGATACAACATAATTTTGTGCTTTATTGTTGGACCATTGCATTAGTTCTTAACCATTATATTTCCCTAGTTATATTTCAAATGCAATGGTTAGGGTGTTGGTGGCAAGGGAGCGGGGCACTTGGCCCCAGCCACCAAACTTATCAACACCCATAAGACTATGCAGAGGAGTGGAAGGTGAAGGGGGTAGGAACTAGTCCGAGCCCTAGTCTCATTGTACCGAGGTGACCATTAGCGGAGTTGAAGCAGAGGAGCAAGCTTTAATCCCAACCCTTGGTTCAAGTTATGCCATAAGTCCAAGACCAGTGGCAGAGGGGGCGAACCCGGTGACACCTAGCCCATGTCGGCCCCCGGTCCAATGAGCCATTATGTGACCATATGTTGATACCAAAGGGATCGAAGCAAAAAGGGTGGTCAGTTATCTTAACCAAGCAACAAGGGTGCTCGGTTATCCTAACCATGATCCACATGGATGCGGTGCTCGGTTATCCTAACCATGATCCACATGGCATCCATGTGACCTTGACCATCGCTTAAGGGATATTGGTGTGATTAAGGAAGAAATAATTTTCCCCATTTGTTGTGTGAATCCCACCGGCGCCATGGAAAATTGTTGCTTGGCGGTTGGCATAAACGCTAAAATCCTAAAATGATTAGTTAGAATTACATATTTGCATAATGGTTAGGAAAATTTGTTCGAGGCATATATTACAAAGTTTTTAACATTTTTAAGGTCAAGAATAGCCTATATAGAGGTTTTTCAGCATTTTGAATCCATTGCCAATACTAATTTTGCATTTTGAGCACTGTAAACTGATTTAATTCATATTTTAGCACATATTTGAAGAGGCCCAACATTGGAAGTTGGACCAGGAGACGTAGTCCAAGAAGGGTGAACTTCGTTAACAATTTGTTTTTTTGTGTTGTTGTTCATGGTTTATATTTCTCTATTTTATTTCTGCAAAATGAGTTTTTAAATCACTAAAGTTTATGTGCTTTTGCAACTTTATCCATTTCCCACAAGACATAAATTTGCTTGCAAATTTTTAATAGACATTCAATTTTTTAATTTCACATCAATTTCCTTCATGTTAGAATTTGTTTGTAAGTATGCAGGAGAAAGGATTGCAACATGTGATGTATTCTCTCACTGGCATGCAGCCAAGAAGGCACCAATTCCTATCATAGAGAGTTAATTCAAGTTGTTTGAGTGAAAATTCAGGGATACAAGGTGCAATGGAACTTCAAAGTCCACAGGATAGAAAAAAGACTCAAAATTTTAATATGGCAAAGGAGGGGAAAAGTTGCTTGGGACCTTTTTTAATATGGGTTGCTCTTGAATAAACCATTTTCTTTGCTACCTAGAATGGAAGTAATACTTTGTAATCAGATTGAGAACCATAGTTGAGCTGTTACACTCAAAGTGTTTCTTTCTAAATGAAGTAAATCCCATGCCCAAAAAATTACCCATGAACAATGATTTTTTTTTATTAAATCTATATTATCAAGTTTACAACAATTGTTTTGGAAAACCCCAGTAGGTCATTTATTTGTTTAGGATACAATAGTTTTAATCATATACATGCAAGTGGAAAAACAAATGCTTTTTAGCTACTATGCCCATTCAAGTTTCACTATATTTTCCAAATTACAATATCATAAACTAGTTAAAACAATGTAAACTATACACTAGCAATTCCTCTTTTAGTTACTAGCAACTCTAGCAATTCTTCCTTTAACTACTCACAACTCTTCCGTTTCTGTAGGATATTAGATGTAAACTAAAAAAATTCCATGTATACCCATTGTCAAGTAAGGACGGAGACCAACTTCTAATTTCATATTAATACACCATATTCTTTAACAACTAATAGATGGTTTAGTTATCTGCCATCCTTTAAATGAGCTTCAAGTTTGTGCTTTCCATATGCCATTTTTAGGTTGGAACATAATCTATTTATAAAACAGTGATGTAGCATGATGCACTTTAGACAAAGAGATGTCACAAGACAAAACCGATATAAATTATTGCACTCATATGATATGAAACTAAGAATGTGTTTAATATCTTATTCACCAAATGATAATGATGTTGAGTATAGAAAGTTTGAAATGGATTAATTTGTCATTCCTCAGTGAACAATGATGTTGAGAATATCAACCATGAAAAGGAAAGAAAGAAACATAATGTATGCTACCTGTGATTAAATGATGTCTGGTAACCTTGAATCTATTTTAATTTATAAATGGTTTCTTCATAGTATAGGAAAGTCCAAAAAGATTGAAGTTTGTCTATCTTATTTACTATATTTAAATAATTACATAAGTTAAATTTGACCTTAGATCTATTATGTTTGAAGAGGGATCTATTTTAAATTACATAAATTTATATTAACCTCTATTTTATGAGAACTTAGATGGATCAAAAAAAGAAAAAATACATACCTTTGGTTGCTTAAAGATTTGGGATTAAGATTGAGTTATTCTCATTTATTCCTCTTATTTAAAATGAATCTATGCTAATTAAAACAATTAGTATATTTCAAAAAAAATAGTGTGGCAGCAAAGTAACAATTTCTTTTTATCTTTCTCACTATTCTGCAAAGATGTGATTTGAAATCTACATTTTCAAGTCACTCATATCATCATGGGAAGTTCCACTCGGAACAATATTTCACATGCTTGGAAACTGAATTGTAATCTGAACACTATCTCACCAAGGGCCTAATATGAAGGATATCTTGTAAACGTTAGTGATCCAAGTGACAACAAATACCAAATTGAATGAAAGTGCAAACCTATAGCTAGAGAGGTAGGAATAATGGCACTAGAGATAATACCAATTTAATAATTTCCCATGACATGATTTCGTAAAATGTTATGGTCATTTTTGTATGAAGCACTCTGCAATGAGTTGGAAGGAAGATTTTCTCCCTACAAAATGTCATAATACGTTAGTGTGAATATTTGCAATTTTGTAGTTGAAGTATGCAGTCTTGGAAAAAACTAAAACTTGAGGCCAGGTTTATGGAATTTCACAGCTTATAAGTTTTTAGCAAAAAAAAATTCAGCACATAAAATATTTCAATTACAGGGGAATTTTCAATTTGTATGAAACCAATTGGATTTGGCCTCCTATTTCCAAGGAAACATAAATGCATGCATAAGATTTTTTCTCTTGGCACGAAGTGAGGCTCAAGACGGAATTGCGTTGAAAAATGCAAGTGTGCCTATGAGAGGAGCGTTAATGTACCGCGTAGGCTTCGACTCCCGGAAATTTGATCAATCGTCTTCAAACTGAACGTATTCATTTGGTACTCCAACCATTGCTCCCATCAGAAGATTAGGATTGGAGTCATTGGTGTCGAAATAACAAGACCCACTTTTGCACGCAATAAACTCAGGATGATCGACAATAGAAGGTAGTGATGAGGTTCTGTGATGAATCTGTTGGGGAAAGCATGATCCATATCCAACCATTAATGACATATTCAGTGCGCTATCTCCTAATATGTACTCCTTCCACCATTCAATGCAAGAACATCATATAATTAAGGAAACCCTCAAAAGTGCTAACCTAAATCTGCAACTTGGCTATCATTTCTTGATCCCTACCAGTCACTTTTTTGCAAAAGGAGCTGATATATAGAAGTACATGTTGTATTTACCTATTGTTTTGTGAAGGCTCTAACTCTGCCTGGAGTTGCCTCAATGTTTCCACGCTACACAACCTTAGACATATCGTTGAGGTACTTGTCATATGCTAAAGCCAAAAATGATACTGAAGTCACGCTCTACAGATTACTTGCATTAGATTTATATATGACTCGCCTGCAGAATGACACATACTTCAATCAATCAGTTCGGTTTCAATTTCTGCAGCATGAAAGTAATTCCCTGCCCAGAATCCAACGAACCAACAACCTAGAAACCCCCAAAGGAAAGGAAAATGGATCAATGGGAGTTAATAACCTCAGGTGTATGGAACATGTGTATAAGATGTTTCAAGTTAGAGGTAGAAAATGAAATTGCCATCATCTTCTTGGTATGATTCTAATAATTATATATTCTCCGACAAATAATCTTGAAAACAGTCATATACGAGTATGTATAGATAGCTTTGTAAATTCAATTACAGTAGATATCATCATAGAGGACTAGTGGAGAGAAGCACATTAATTCCAACATGCTTATTTTCCCAACTGAATTCACTATTGGCATCATTAGCTTCTAGTATCGGTCCATTGGCTTGAATTCACTGAAGATACGAGGAGTCATTGGTCAATACTTTTTGCAGCCATGCAGCAACCCACAACAATTCATCCTAGAATCCCCATTATAATTAACTGCAAAATTAGTTTTGGTCCTTTGACACAACTTTTGTTGTAGGGAAATAATTGGAAGCATGGAAATCTAACTTAGTATCGCTAAGTTGCAGTAAAATGGACAAACTGTTGACTTAAGGTTGTCACTATAAGATCCCCTATATTTTTCTGCTAAGGCGAAGAGCTACAGAGGAAAGACAGAAAGAATGTGTTAGAAAGTGCACTAGAAATCATATCCTACAGAACAAGAATCAGAGTACGTTAAACAAAATTTGCGATTTGCCTGACCTAAGTTGTAGTGTCAAACAAACATTGGGAATAAGGCAAGTCAGATGTTTGAAAGACGACGGATGCGAAAACCATCGCTGCAATAGTTTCAACAGCGACATCTGAGCCTGAATTTTGGGTGTTAATGTTGTAAATCGTACGAGTTGTGTCTAGAGAAGGCAAATAATAACATGATCCATCAAAAGGAAATAACAATTCTGAATTCAGAAAAAACATACCTTGTGAACCGAAGAAAAGCTCCAAACCCACAAAAGAGGGTCCACACAGTCCCAAGAAGGTAAGCCATAACAAAGGTTATATATAACAAAGGTTATATGTCTACGATTATGGGTATACCCTAACCAACCAAAATTTGCATCTCACAAAGGATAACTTTTCAATGGTCTAACACAAAAACCAATAGTGACAAACAGTGGAGAGTGGGAGGGGAGTTTTTTCAAAAGAAAATGCATTTAGGCTTTTTTTTTTATTATATATAAAATAATGAGGGAAATATTTAATTATTTTATGTATTATTGTATCTATTTTTTGCAAATTCATACAAAGTTTTAGGTTAAAGAAAATTTAAAAATGTATACATATTTAACAAAAAAAATCATAGTGTAACTCAATATAAAAAACATGGAGATCCAAAGTTCAAATTGCCCATAAGTTTATGTCAACAAAAAATAATATTTATTATCTATTTCATTTATGTATCATTTTTAGAATTGTGATCTCGACCTATATTGTAGATTGTTCTTGAAATAAGGATTTATCTTAAATTTATTACTATTATGTAATTTTTAATATATTTTTTCAAATATAAAATATACTTTAAATTAAATAAATTAAAATAGTAAAATATTCTAACTTTTTCAAAAATGTTATATTTTTATTTTATAATTAATTAAAAATAATATAATTAGGCATTATTCTAATTTTATATTTAATAAAAAAAGATTATTGAAAAAGGGAAAATATAATATAAAGGAAAGAAATTGATATGATTAAATTTCATGTTGTTTGATTATCTATTTTTTTAAAATTTAAAATATAATTATCCTTTATTCACTCATGGAATTTTTATGCAAACTTCTCCAATGCAACATATAGCAGAGATCTAAGGGACACGAGGAATTGATGTCCAAAAAATCTTGCTAGGAAAAGTTGTCATGTTCTTGAGAGTGGCTAACCCCACAAAATGAAGATCCCAACAAATCGTTGTCTTTATATAAGATAACATGAATGGTAAGTGAAATAGCAACTTAGCTATACGCGTGAAACAGTAGTAGCGTGTAATTCTGGTAGTCTTAGGGTGCAATGTAAGAGTAAATTTTGCAATTGTTAAATAACATTATCTTAAATTGATATGGTTTTTTCTTAATTGTTAAGTGCCTTAAATGGGTTTCATCTTAATTACCATTGTCTTAAATGGTCGTTATCTTAAATATAAGGTTTTGTCTTAAAATATTTTTTTCTCAAACTGCTTTTGTCTTACATATAAATTTTGTTTTAAAATATTTTTTTCTTAAATTGCTTTTGTCTTAAATATAAACTTTTGTCTCAAACTATTGTTGTCTGAAACTATTTTTGTCCTAAATTTTATATTTAATGTAAAATAACTAAAACAAAAAGTGAATTTTTAAGAGAAAAGAATTAATTGTCTTAAAAGTGCCTTTCATGTAGTAGTGGGCAGGGACCACATTTCTAAATCTTCTCATTCACTAGATCTCCATATTTTGTTCAATAATTTGTTTTCCTAATAATATTCAATTCATTTATTTTCCTATCTTGATCTATTTTGTAGTTGGAAGCAAGTTCCTATATTATCTCATTTTGAATTTACTCAATATTTTCTCAATATTCTCTCAATATTCTACCAAAAGAAATAATAGTAGACATATAATATGAAATTATTTATAAACTTTTATAATAAACATATTAAATCTAAATAACAATATTAAGTGCAAAAGGTGAGAGTGAGATTCAATATAGCCTTTATGTGCATAAGTGAGATGAGCCTTAATTTGTATCTAATTTGGAAGTCATCTATACTAATATGAACAATAAATAATATTTAATGTTAAGACATTACTAATAATATATAATAATAATGATGTTAATAATCAATACTTTAATACAAATATTAAAATATTGTAACTTTATTTATTGTTAAACAAAGTACAATACTAAATCTAAAATTTCCATAGAATAAAACTCATTCATTAAACCTTAAATAAACTATATATCTATTAAATTTAAATGTAAACCGTAATATTATTATTAAAAATTAGTCAATACTTAAAAACCTATAACCTAAAATCTAATGTTAAAACCACATTAATAATATTCTTTGTTTATATTAACAATGTTGACATTAATAATTAATATTAACAGTAAAACCAATTATTTGTTGCATCTAGGCACTCTATATGGGGTAGATCTTAAGTAAAAACGTAAACATGTAAACGTAAACATAAACATAATAGACATTTAACATTTAACATTTTTAATTTATTGTTTGCCCTATTTAAAAATCAATCTAATTATTATTATGTATAAACACACTATAAATATAAAATATAATGATATTTACGAACACTCAAAAATGAGCTATGGTAAATAAATAAAACATTGTTTTTATATTTACTCTAGAGGTATGGTAAATAAATAAAAATATAAATAAACTAGAGGTATCCTAAGTAAATAAAACCTCTTTATATTTAGGAAAACTCAAAAAGGAGGTTTTATTTAGGTGAAGCCTATGGGCCCAATTATTATTAATACGATGCAAAAAAACATTATTAACCCTAATATTAATATTACTATTACTAGTAAATCAAATATTCATATTAATATATTATATTAATTATTATTACATTTAATAACTTTTGATTAATACAATATTTAAATTGTTATATTTATAATACTATATTAATATATCATTGATTATATTACTCTATATATTATGGGAGGAAAAATGAGGCATCGAGTGTTAGAGGTGGAGAGATAGGGGGAGTGACATGGGAGAGATAGAGAGAGGAAGAGGAGTGAGAGAGATAGAGAAGGATAAGAAAGGGAGAGGGAGACACAAAGATGGAGGAGGTAGAAAGAGAAGGAGAGAGGAAGGGAAATAGCGGGAGGATTAGAGGGTACAAAGAGAGAGATAGAGAGAGATATGGGAGAAGAGAGTGGAAGGTAGGAGTTTAAAGGGAAAGAGAGGAAGGATGAGAGAGAGGACTTGTGAAAGAGGAGAGAGGGAGGGATAGAGAGATGGAGTTGGAGGGGGAGAGAGGGAGGGAAGAATAAATACATAGAGGTTGGGAATTGGATTGAGAGAGGGAGTGACAATGGAGAGATGGAGAGAGAGAGAGAGTATGTTTAGGGGTGAGGTAAAGAAA
>APFE031084467.1:0-26696 GCA_000404065.3 Pinus taeda | reverse complement strand
CAACTTATTCAAAAATACAAAAAGAGGTTTTCTTCAAAAAGAAGTAGCTTAGACACATGTATTTTACCTTCCTAGAAGTAATGGCATCTCTTTCAGTAGCTTGCATCCTCCTTTTCGCATCAGTAGGGCTAGCTGGTAAAATTAGGGTTTGCTAGGGTTCGTGTTTTCTTCCAGCTTTTCAGTTTCTTCCTGCAAGTAGATTAGCTTCCTTTGAGTTAGCTTTCATCCATCAGTTAAAAAGCTTCTTCTCAGAGCTCATAGACGTTGGCTCAAGTCCCTAGTGGACTTGTGCCAGCTGACCAAGCGACAACAACGACAAGAGCTAGTACTTGTGCATACAACACCATCGCTTCCAAGTTTGTTATGAACTACCGGGTTGATATAAAGTAAAGAAGGGAGTTCTAGGAGTTGCAACATTATTGCCGAAATACTGGAGCCCACCACACAACATGGCTGAAAATATTCAACAAATTCACATGGAAGAAGAGCCAGAGAGCTTTGATCTAGGAGATGTAGACATCTTTGGTCTTGAACAAGCTTGCAAAAAGAAAGAGTTTGACAAAATACCAAACAGACAACTCGAAAATCTGGAAGTAGTACTCTCAAGAATACACCAACAAAGAACCTTGGGCATACAACAAGGAAGCAGCTGGGATGGGAAACACACCACCAAAGATGGAAAGAAAATAGGCAGAAAGGCAGATTTACAACGCACCATCCTCATTGGGGAAATGTTAGTGGAGTTCGGCAGGTGCTCCAAGTTGACCAAATATTACAAATCATTACCAACTAGTCAACCATGAAGCTCATCTCATGGAATGTAAGAGGACTCAACAGTCCTGGGAAATATAGGATGATTAGAAACATGATTCAACATGAAAAAACCCATTTACTCTTCATGCAGGAAACAAAATGTAACAATAGCACATTAAATTCTATTTTATCCAAAGCTTGGTCGAGATGCCAAATTGGTACGACAGATGCAACTGGAGCATTGGGAGGGCTTGCTATAGCCTATAATATTCAAAACATTTCACTCACCGAATTTCATGTCTCTCATCATCTTATCCAGGCCACATTTCACATCAGAGGAACCAACATACATGGTCATTTGACAAATGTATACTTCCCTCAAGATCCTGTGCAAAAGAGTGCGTTGCTAAAAACGCTAGAAACTCTCAATTCCACAAGACACCATCCACTTTGGATCACAAGAGGTGACTTCAATATGATTACCAAACAGGAGGAAAAAAAAGGAGGCAATGTGAAATTGGACAGAGAAAGTAGAGGCTTCAAAGACTACATCCAAAATAACTAGCTAATATATTTACCATTTGATAATGGTCTTTTCACTTGGAATAACAAAATATCAAGCTCTCAACAAATTGCATCCAAGCTGGATAGATTCCCAATCTCAAATAACTCAGTACATTTGGGAGGTGACATTACTGCTTCAATCCTCCCCCTAGCGGGCTCAGATCATTGGCCCATTTCCCTTCAATGGACAGGACCTGGAGACTCAATCATGAAACCATTCAGATTTGAAACATTTTGGCTCACCCACCCAGATTTCAAAAATATGGTCAATCCAGCCTGGGATACCTTCCCCCCTTCTGGAGGTTCAACTATGTATCAATTCCAACAACAACTAAAGCATCTCAAAAAGCAAATCAAGCACTGAAATCACGCCACCTTCACCAATATATTTCAAGGTCAAAAAATGCTCGAGCAAAGCATGAGAGAGCTACAGTAGAAGATCATTGAAGGAGGCAGAGCCGAAGTATTGGTAAGTCAAGAGCGAGTTCTTCTCATGCATCTAGAAGAAAGCACGAAGCAAGAGGAAATTCTCTGGAAACAAAAATCAAGAATCAGATGGTTCAAAGAAGGTGAAAGAAACACCAAATTCTTTCATCACACTATGATACAGAGAAGAATGAATAACGCCATTGCACATCTTCAGAATCAACAGGGAGTATGAATGGAGAATCATGAAGACATTGAGAAAGAGCTCATCAACCATTTCAAAACGGTACATCAAGAGCCGCAAACAGATAGAAAACCTGCTATAAATGAAATTCTCCATTCCAAAACTCATAACAGAATAGCACAATTAGCTCAACTGGTTACTATGTTGGAAGTAGAATCAACATCAGCTCAACTGAAAGATGGGAAAGCTCCCAGACTAGATGGCTTCACCTCTAACTTCTTCCATCACTTTTGGGATCTTATAAAAAATGAGGTATGGAAGGTGGTAGAAGTATCCAGAACTATGCATTGGCTTCTTCCATCTCTCAATGCAACATTCATAGTTCTCATCCCCAAATAAGATCAGTCGAGCACTCCGGAGAAGTTCAGACCCATCGCTCTTTGCAATGTCATATACAAAATCATTTCGAAGGTCATCGCCAACCGTCTCAAACCGCTTCTCCCACTCCTCATTTCGCCGGAACAATCTGGCTATGTAGAAGGACGTCAAATTCTGGATGGCATAACCCTGACTCATGAAATCATACACTCCTTAAAGAGCAACAAACAAGCAAGTATGCTTCTCAAAATTAACCTATCTAAAGATTTTGATAAATTAAATTGGACCTACATAAAACAAATGCTTACTGCCTTCGGCTTTAGCTCAACCTGGGTTAGGTGGGTTATGAATCTCATTTCATCCACCTTTTACTCTATCTTAGTTAATGGTGTCCCATCTAGTCCCTACTCCCCCTCACGAGGAATTCGTCAAGGCGATCCATTATCTCCCTTCCTTTTTATCCTCATGGTAGAAGGTTTGGGACGCATTATAAAGCATGCTATTCACTCCCACGACCTCAGAGGCATCTCTACCCATGGAACCTTTGCCATCACTCATCAGCAATTTTTGGATGAAAATATGCTGTTTGGACACCCCTTTGTTCACGAAGCTCATTCTTTCAAAGCTCCACTAGACATGTTCTCAATGGCCTCAGGAACCACAATAAACACTGCAAAATCTCAAATTTTCTTCTTCCATACCCCCCCTGCAACCCAAAGAAGCATTGCCAGAATCATAGGCTTCTCACTAGCCAAACTTCCATCTAAATACTTGGGGGCTCCTCTGATAGATTCAGCCTTAAAGCATACATCCTGGACGCACAACCTTGAGAAATTTGAAGGTCGATTATCATCTTGGACTTACAGAGCTCTGAACATGGAAAGCAGGCTTATTTTGATAAAGGCAGTTTTACAAACTATGCCTCTATATATTTTCTTAGTTCTCGTAGCGCCGAAATGGGTGCACAAAAAAATAAAAGCCCTGCAACGCAACTTTCTTTGGGGTTCCTTAGGGAAAAATTGCAAATGGGCACTAGTAAAATGGGCAATGGTCTGCACACCAAAAATGCAGGGAGGTCTGGGACTACGAGATCCTCAACAAAGCAACTCTTTGATGGGAGCAAAGATTATGGTGGCAATGGGTGTCAAGCCCACACAAGACCTAGGCCCAACTATGGATTGCAAAATATGCGAATAATGGACCGCAAGAAGAGATAATTAGAATTACCAATACATATACAGGCTCTCTAATCTGGAATGCAGCCAACCAGCATAAACGGTTAATACAACAGCACAGCTTCTGGGAGATTCACGATGGGAGAAATGCAAGATTTTGGTTTCACTTATGGCAACAATGCCCCAAAATATTAGAAGTCCTTCCCCCTCAAAATCCTAAAAGCAATAACATCAACCAAATTGATCAAGTCTCTAAGCACTGGACTCAAGATATCAATCAAGGCTTTAGGCAATGGAAACCAGTAGAATAGATAATACAACAAGAAATAGAAGAATACCACAAAGATTTGCACAAGGAGCTCACTAGCAGAAAAATCAGATGTACAAATGGAAAAGATGTTTTGAGATGGGGATACACTCCGGAAGTAATATACACAACAAAAGAAGCATATAAGCTGATGCTCCAAACATAGGAACTAGCAGATCCTATTTGGACACGCTTATGGACTACCGGAATATGGCCCAAGGTCTCTAGCTTCACTTGGCTACTATATCATCAAAAAATCCTCACTTGGGACAATCTAATTAAAAGAGGATTCCAGGGACCCTCATACTGTCCTAACTGCAAGAAACAAGGGGAAACTATTCAACATCTCATGGATTCTTGCCACATGGCCAACCAATTATGGGAAAAACTCACCTTCAGGTGTCAACAACCGTGCGGAATATCGAGGGATATCAAAAGCACCATTCGCAACTAGGCCCCTGCTCCATACAACAGCAAGCTTCTAAACTCTCTCTGGACAATCCTCCTGGGCTTATTTTACTAGAAATTTGGAAGGAAAGGAACAAAAGAATTTTCAAAAATCAAAGCACTCCATTGGAAATCATCTGGAACAATTTATGCCAGAACATTCAAGAAACCCAGGCAATCCAACAATGGAAAGTAGAGGACCTCCCCACACAGGCATAGGAACAGAGCATTTTGGAAAACTAGAAAATTCGGATCCCGCAGGCTTAGAACGATCATAACAAAGCCACCATCATCACCAAGTAGCCCTCAAGTTGGAATCCCCCTCCCACAAATGTGATCAAACTAAACTTTGATGGGGCCTCAAAGGGCAACCCAGGCAAAGCAAGACACGGAGGAATATTCAGAAATTATGCAGGAAAACCTCTACTATTTTACTTTGGTTCAATTGGTTGGGACACAAATAACTCAGCAGAACTGGAAGGATTATGGCAAGGTATGAATCTAGCTCATCAACATAACTTCTATCCTATTATAATAGAAGGGGACTCTCAAATTCTCATCAACATGGTTACCCAAATACAAATGGGAACCCTGGCCTTGAAAGTCGCCACCAGCTGGAGACTAGTAGCCCATCTAGAACTAATAGAGGAATGGATGAAAAATGTAAAAGCCACCACTTTCATTCACATCAAGAGAGAGAGCAACAAGGTTACCGATCTACTCGCAAACATAGGAGTTGAACATGATCAAGTACTCCATTCTGGAACCATCAACATTTTAAATGACCAAACTCAAATACAAGATTGCACTGACATGGTGCACAAGGAAGCACAACTCTCGGATGCGGGTGAACATCATAGTTAAAAGAATGGCGGCAACACAGGACGACAAATGGCCTTGCCACATGGCCATCCGTAATCTTGCACACCATTCCGTAAATTGCATTAACAGTGGCCCTAAATGGAAATTAAGCTGACACTGCCTTCAAACCGACTGCATCTACCTGCCTCGGCTCAGCTCAATGACGATCTTTGGTGATTTTACCTCCACCGCCCCAGTCTCTAATCCCTTGCCTCTGCATTACCATTGTCCTCTGGCAGCAGCGGAACCAAGCTCTCACACTGTTATGGGCAAGCGTTGTAGCATTCTTTGCTGCATTAATCTCGACCCAAGCATTCACTTTACTCAAAGCTTGGTTTTTAATTTCATCTTCCACCCTGTGTTTATAACTAATCCTTCATTTGAGCCGACCTCTGAACCTGCTACGACCTCACTTCACTCTGAGCCATCTCCCTTCAGTCTTTCTCCTACCCATGTAGTCAATATTCCTAGAACTTGCCATCGAATGCACAGTCACAGAGGGGGTAGCAGAGGTAGATTGCCCTGTTCTCCTCCATCTTCGGCCTTTGACACGTCCTCCCCTTCAGCTCAACTAACCTCAGGCCGATACCCAAATACACGCAGTGGTAGACAACATTCACATCCTCTCTGCCTCCACACGACACACCCTGACTCGCCACCCAGTGAAATTCCCTCAAGTTCTTAGCCATCCCTCTGCTCAACCAACTTCATCTACCCTACTTCCTGAACCAGCCCATCATTACTGCCACCATCTCCATTACCTTCCACGAAGATGAGCTTGCCACAATCTGAGGATGCCATACCAGTGCGGAGCCTACCAGGGTCAAAAGGAGCACACAATGCACTAGGGCGAAGCAGGACACTCCTCTAGACAAGAAAACTGGGAAGGAGAAGGGCCATGACCATCAAGAAGACAATGACATGGATCCTTACAGATGTCTTGTCGTGGAGGAACACCAAGAGCAACGGGAAGATGACACAGGTGCAACGCAAGCATATGACGACAGGGATGAATACAGATGTTTCGTTGTTGAGAAACACCTATCGCCATCACGCAACACCTAGCTTGCTAACATGCAACTTGACCGGCCACACAATCTGCCATGTGGCTTCGAGTCTCAAGTTCCGAGATTTATGGTTTTTGATTTTTTCAAGATTTTTAGGAAAATTTGCTGTCATATGGTTACTTTGATGATTTTTCTTGTTTTTTTGAAAAATTTGTTAAATACTATGCGTAATTGTTGGTTTCCCCTGCGTGGGCAGCAAGATAACACCCGCAACTTTATTTTTGAACTGGATTGGTTTCCCATTATGGGCAGTCTAGACCTTGTTTTGCTGGTTTTTGGCCCAAACTATGGCATGGACAGGCAAAGGCTACGGCCTCAGTGTACCATTAGGTTTCAATAATAGAATTTAGCATAATTTAGAAAGAAAAAAAAAGTAAACCAAAGGGATTGATATTATTGATATTATGGTTGACCATGGTTGATTTTCATATTAACACAATCGTTGTCACAATGCGACATTGGAGGATGGTTGATCATGGTTGAGCATGGTTGATTTTCATAGTGAGATAATCTTTGTCATAATGCAAAGTTGGACCATGGTTGACCATGATTGATTTTCATATCGAGAGAATCTTTGTCATAATGCAACATTGGACCATGGTTGATATTCATATTGAAAATTTTTGTCACAATGCAACGTTGGACCATGGTTGACACAATGTGACATTGAACAATAAGACGATCTATGTCATAATGTGACCATGATTGAAAATGGTTGACCATGGTTGACAATGATTAACGCTTGACTGTGATTAATAGACCTAATGGATTTATATTATAAACCCAAGGGAATAAGAAACCCAACAGGTTAATGCTAAAACCCCAAGGTATGATAAACCCAAGGAACTAATATTATTAAACCCAAGGGGATAATATTATAAATCCAAGGTATATAAAACCTTGGTTGACCATGATTTATATTGAAACTAAGGAATTAATATTATAAACCTATGAATAATATTATACCCTAGGAATATGAACTCTTAGATTAATATACGAAGGGATTGATATTATAATCCCAAGGGATTGATATTATAATCCGAAGGGATTATCACTAAAAACCCAAGTGAATACAAACCCTTAGATTAATAAACCCAAGGGATTGATATTATAAACCCAAGGGATTGAGATTATTGAAATTATGGTTGACCATGGTTGATTTTCATATTGAGACAATTGTTGTCACAATGCGACGTTGGATGATGGTTGACCATGGTTGACCATGGTTGATTTTCAAATTGAGACAATATTTGTCACAATGTGATATTGGACCATAGTTGACAATGATTAACAACTCTTGACCACAGTTGGACCATAGTTGATACATACAGATATATATGTATATATGTATGTATGAATATATGTGTGTATTAAACCCTAAAATAAACATGGTTGACCATGATTCATTTTCATATTGATACAATCTCTGTCATAATGTGACATTGGACCATGGTTGACCATAATTGATATTATAAACCGAATGGATCATTATTAAAAACCCAAGGGATTCTAAATGTAAGGTCCCCTTCTAGGGTCCTCTACCGGATTTATATTCTCTAATTTTAAATGAAATAAAAGGGCAATAATTTATTTTCTGACAAGACATTTAAACGATGATAATTTACCATTTAAAATCTAATTCCTATAATTTAAATAGTGAACATTTCATTTCAATCACTTATATGAGTAATCTATGCATAGAGGAATACCTGTACCGATATCCCGGTGGAGATTCCCTTGAGCTGTTGCTCATGCTGGAACACGCCTCTTTACTACTATGCATAGAGGAATACCTGTACCGATATCCCGGTGGAGATTCCCTTGAGCTGTTGCTCATGCTGGAACACGCCTCTTTACTATCGATTGGATTGACCTCCCAGCCAATTAGGAAGTAATTCCTAGCCCAGGAAACCTCCACAGGTTCCTTAGCCCTCCTAGCCCAAGTCCAACCAGATGTAGTGTGTCCAAGATGAATAATACTCTTCTTCTCTTCCTTTTCTCTTCCCCACCTTACTCTCAGAACAAATCCTCCAAAACCACAACCAAACCAATCCAAAATCAAGCCCCGGATCCCCTCTCCTTCTCTCATCCTTCCCCTTTTATGTTCCGCCATTCTCCTCTCCACCTCAACCACCTGTCATTAATATCATAACTACTCCCTCATCCTTACATTTAACTTCTCTTCTCCCAAATAAACATGAGAGGACATTTGGGGATGTGATATGAATATAAAATTGGCTAATTAATTGGAGAGGACCATGTCTTCTCTCAAGTAAATATTTTGGGGATGAGAGATGAATATATAAATTGGTAATTAATTGGAAAGGACCATGTCTTCTCTCATGTAAATATGAGAGGACATTTTGGAGATGTGACATGAATATAAAATTGGGTAATTAATTGGAGAGGACCATGTCTTCTCCCAAGTAAATATTTTGGGGATGAGAGATGAATATATAAATTGGTAACTAATTGGAGAGGACCATGTCTTCTCCCAAGTAAATATGAGAGGACATTTTGGGGATGTGATATGAATATAAAATTGGGTAATTAATTGGAGAGGACCATGTCTTCTCCCAAGTAAATATTTTGGGGATGAGAGATGAATATATAAATTGGAAATTAATTGGAGAGGACCATGTCTTCTCCCAAGTAAATATGAGAGGACATTTTGGGAATTGAATAATAACAATAAAATTTTTATATCAGTAAATAAAAATTATAGTTTCCCAATGAATATATTTACCAATATTTTTTGATAATTATAAGTCAATATTTCATGTAATTTAAACACTAATAAAATTGCATGATAAGATTAAGTGGGTCATTACATACACCCCTCCTTCAGAAAACTTTGTTCCGAAGTTAGAGTGAAAAGATACAAGGAGTTCGAAGGCATAACAAAATAGAGAGAGAGTTATAGCAGTAAAATTTAATAAGTCAGGCAATGATACAACTTCTCATCAAGGGTCTCCAACTAATATGTATCCTCCTATCCTTCCTAACCTACTTTCGATCCCACCCTATCCATCCTATGTTGTTATATACTATGGCATTGGCTATACCAATCTACCACTAATAAAACCAATATGGCGAAGCATCGACTATATCGACCTAACTTTCCCAGCAGGCAACTGGAAATCGTCATCACACGTCTAGGGGAGCATGTCCATCACTGCCCTCCCACAATTACAGGTTCAGAGGTTACACAGTAGGAAATACCTCCACCCCTCCTTACAACTAGAGTCAACACTAACTAGCAATCATCATCACATGTCTAGGGGAGCATGTCCATCACTGCCCTCCCACGATTCCAGTTTTAGAGGTTACACAGTGGGAAATACCTCCACCCCTCCTTACAACTAGGGTCAACACCCTAATATGGACGACACTACAGTGTTGGTTGGATACTTGTCATCGAATAATCCAGTCAAGTAGTCTTGCCACCTGTCGTTTACATTTTACCCATGTCATAAGAGTGCATATCAAGTAGATACCAAATGTAATAGAACAATGTACATCATACCTTTCCTTAATGGATGTCTCAACCTTCCCCAATGGAAGAGTAGATCTTGGTTATCATATAGCTCTTTCCAATCTGCGGGTTAGTTCTCATCCATGCATATCTATATAACAACAAAATAGATATAGATACGTGATGAATAGAGGTCTTGGGGAAACTGATGCTAATGTTATTGAAAAGACATGTACAGTCAGTGACTCTATAGGCTGGCCTAGTACCAACAACCTCACTCTTGCCTTCAAGTTGAGAGCAACGCCGATTTCTTTATAAGAAAAGAAATAAGTAGCAGAAGGAATCTGAACTAGTAACAGGACCAATATATAATTATAGCACTCATTTATAGTCATGGCCATTATTTGCATATTTATAACCATGAATTAGAACTCAGAATGCCACAATTAGTTGCAAATATTCCATGGATGACAACATGTGTGAATTGCCTCATCTGGCCAAAATATGCTTACTTGACAACCACGTTGTCTAAACTGAAGCTGTAAACAAAATAAAATAGTTCAACACACCTACCAGGTGCTCTTCGGATTGTTACATCAACCAAAAAAATAGGCAACTAAGTCCAAGCAGAAAGCATATGTGCATTTTGTAAACCTTTTAAGTGCTCATTCCATTCATGCTAATACTTTTTATGATCCATAGGTTTCAATACACATACTTTATCAATATTCCATGCAATGAAAATATTTGACATTTAAACTGATGCATATTAATCTCTAATCAGTGCTCATCAAAATTATAAACCATGATATCCATAACAGTAAATACAAATGCATATTTATCAAACCTATATTTTGTTTACTTATTTATGTTAGTCCTCAAGATGACGAGAATATCAGATATTTGAATTCATGCATTTTCAATCTCTTATAGATTCTCAATAAGCATAATTAGATTGTGTTAAAAGTCAATGTAATTCAACCCTAATCATGGCCTCTTTTTTTGTTTTGTTTATGCCCTTGATTTTACTCGAAAGAGATCAAAATCCGAGGATTGGATATTTCCGAATCTAAATTCAAGAAGGAGATAGTGAAATAAGGGATTCAAAACCAAAAATGGTTTGTATGAATAGTTGGTCACATTGTTTGTGTTAATAAATACCCTCAGTTCAGTTATAAGAACAATAAACTAAGTATATATATGTGTATTTTTTTTCATCATAATAATTGTTAGGATAAACATGAATTACTATTTAGAACACTTGTATACAAAAAAAATTCATAATCAATTTTGAAAAGAGCCAGTCTTGCAAAGAAAAGACGAACCTTTAGTACCTTGAAATTCAATTTCAGTGGATACCTTGAGCATGGATCAAAGAAGATCAAGACCATACTTGAATGGCTTGTTCTAGAAAGTAAAGCAGAGTTAAGAAGTTTTATTTGATAAATAGATATTTAGAAAATATTTATTAACATTTCTAGCATAGCTGCAGCCTTAACATACTGCACCAAATGTCAACATTTAGATGAAGTAACACAGGAAAAAGGTATTTATCTACCCAAAAAGGGAAAACAATATGCCCCATGCAGTAATGCATTAAATATTTTCCTGGGTGAATATTGTGGTAGCTATGGAATTAGTAGGATGCAACATAAATATTTTGGGAGAACTATAGTGGTTTTGGTGATAATGAGCTGGTTTAGGTGTCTAATGTTGGTTGGAATTGGAATGGAGATATTTATCTCCCTTCTCCTTGTTGGTATGGATCCTCAAAATGGTGTGAAATCTCGGAGAAATGAAGGACATTATTCTATTTGTAAGATAGTTGAGGTAGGTGTTTGGTTTTTCATGGACAAAAGTGTAGAGTTTGATGTAGAATTTTGAGTGTTGTTTCCGTAAGTGATATTTAAAAAAAATTAGAAATCTATCACTTTTGTCTTCTTCTAGTTAAATTTAGAGATACAATTATCTAATTTAATTTATAGTCCACACAATCTAGTGAGATTTCATTGTGAGGGGGAGCTAGGTGCCAGTAGATACTGAGTATATCCCTATCTTCTTTGAACTCAACTTCCCGACTTTGTCTATAATTAACACAAAATATCTTATAATTATTAGTTGCATAATGGTCTAATCTTTTAGTAGAATCAAAACTTTGATAAGGGTCATTATTCCCACAAATTTGTTGACAGTTTCTCCTATACTAACTCTGTCAGAATTGTGTCTTGAAGCTCTATCAATGGTTATTTTAATTAATAATTTTAATTATCTGATTGCATTTTGGGACTTTTATTACGAAGTGTGTGGTTTCTAATACTTTAGACGTTACATATGCTTTTACAGGAATTTCATTTTCATTCTCATACTGGCTATGTATCGTTTCTCATATATACCTAGTAGTCATTTTGACTTATTTATGATTACTAGTTGGATGTTATTAAATTATCGGATCTTATACAATACCCCTTTCAATCTTCTTTTGGTAACCTTCTTTAAATCTTTTTCTGTCAACCTCCTTGATATACCCAACAATATTCGTAAAGATCTTATCTTGGATATACAATAATGATTTGTTTTTTTTTAATATGTAATAATGATTTACCTTTCCAAATTTTATAGAATTTCTTTCTGATCATTTATTCCAAGCCACCATGTTTGGATTCTTGCCACCACTTTGTTCCTTACCTTCTACCCGAAGTTTCCTTTAGGCCACCTGCGAAGACTATTGTTATATTATCTTGGGAAGAATGTTAAACCATTTCTTGATGAATTCATCTGAAATTGACTATTTGAAGGGGCGATGGATAATTAATTGGTCTAGGGGTGTCGAGCTTCTCAAACATATTACACATTTCAATGGGCCTAAGAATTCTCCCTTGCATATGTGTAATTCTCCCTTGCATATGTGTATAGCATTGGATGTTCTGTGATGTTTCTTCTGTAGCAGTTGGAGTAGTATTGAGTTAGACTCGGACATGTAGGCTTGTAGCACATTTTAACAAAATTGACACCAAAAGAAAATATAACACTTATGGTAAAGAAATATATGCTGTCATTCAAAAACCTTATATTGGGAGCATTATTTCCTGCGTAAAGAATTTGTTTCGTCCATATCATTAAGCACTACGGTATATAAATTCTCAAGAAAAATTATAACATGGACATGGCAACTGGTTCCCATTATTTCAGATTGTCACTTTTGTTATTTGACATATAATGAGAAATGCAATGTTGTTGTGGAAATTTTAAGTAGGGTTGTCGTTTAATTATAACTATGCAAATTGCACCATGGGTTTTAATGTAATTGAAGAGGCACAACTAGAAGCACTTTTTGGAGAATATTTGTCAGTGGATGGATTTTGCATTATCCTAGACATTTGGCTTAACAGTTTGGGAGGTCAAAGAGCAAGTTGCGAACAGGGTTGGGTTTGTTATAGTCGCAGTTGCGAGGCTGGGGCAAATGTGGAACTTATGTTGGTGTTGACAATGCTTGCCAAGATATTTGATTTGATCTCAGGTTATCTAGCTGTGTGATAGGAAGGAATTGGCCCTTTATTTGTTTCAAGACAAACAAGTGACCTTTCTGTCATATTGATTGCTAGGGTGATATGCCATAGTGACTTATATAATATAGTATAGGTAGTCATAGAGAGATTTACTAGGAAATAGGATCCAAACATCAAATGCAGGTTAGCTGTTAAATTCCATGTTTATACTTGGTGAGCTTTGGCAGTGTTTTTTTTCATACTCACACTTTTATATGTAATTTTGTTTGTGCTTTTGATGTGTTTTGTCACCTTTAACCAAATCCAAATTGTTCATCATATGCTGATCTGGTGGTGTGTCCCATGGTGATGTGGGTCTTTTCAGTAAGCAAAAAAAATCATTGTTAATGGACACTGTAGACTTGCATTTCTAGCACCTTCTACACTTGATCATGTGGGGTATCTATTTTTAGTCCATTCGTCTTCAATTGGGAGACAACAATGGACTTTTGCATTCTATAATTTATTCAAGCTAATGTTTTATTTGTCATGAAACCAGAGTTGTGAGGGAGCAAAAACTGGATGGTGTTGTCAGTTCGCTGATGACAACAATACTCATAATTTGGAGCTTTTTGATGAGATGCAGTTTGTGAAATGGATGGGTGCATTGTCAATTGGCATCCTTGCATATCGTGGTCCCTCAGAGATATTACAGATGTAGGCAACTAAGGAAATGAAACTAGACATGAAGGGGAGGGGGGGAGAAGAAAATCTTCCTGTACCTGTGGAAGGACCTGCTTGAATTTCCTCGGGCCATTTAGTTTGTTGGCATAATTTTAATTCCATTCCATATGCTAGCAAAGTGCTAGATTTATTGGTGATGGGGCCACTATATTGCCAAGGAGACTTGAGTGGGTAGGTTTTGCACTTAATGCAAGATTGGTTTGGAAGGATAGCGATAAACCAACTTGGGTCCAGATTTCGAACCCGCTCTAATGCCATGTGTAAGGTCCCCTCTTAGGGTGCTCTACCAGATTTATATTCTCTAGTTTTAAATGCAATAAAATAGCAATAATTTATTTTCTGACAAGACATTTAAACGATGATAATTTACTATTTAAAATCTAATTCCTACAATTTAAATAGTGAACATTTATTTTCAATCACTTACATGAGTAATCTATGCATAGATGAATACCTGTACCAATAGCCCAGTGGAGATGCCCTTGAGCTGTTGCTTCTGTTGGAACGCTCTTCTCGACTACTGACTAGAATTACCTCCCAGCCAACTAGGAAGTAATTCCTAGCCTAGGAAACCTCCATAGTTTCCCTAGCCCTCCGAGCCCAAGTCCAACAAGATGTAGTGTGTCCAAGATGAATAAGACTCTCATTCTCTTCCTTCTCTCTTCCCCACCTTACTCTAAGAACAAATCCTCCAAAACCACAACCAAACCAATCCAAAATCAAGCCCCGGATCCCCTCTCCTTCCCTCATCCTTCTCCTTTTATGCTCCCCCATTCTCCTCTCCACCTCAACCACCTCTCGTTAATGTCATAACTACTCCCTCATCCTTACATTTAACTTCTCTTCTCCCAAGTAAACATGAGAGGACATTTGGAGATGTGATATGAATATAAAATTGGGTAATTAATTGGAGAAGACCATGTCTTCTCCTAAGTAAACATTTTGGGGATGAGAGATGAATATATATAAATTGGTAATTAATTGGAGAGGACCATGTCTTTTCCCAAGTAAATATGAGAAGACATTTTGGGGATGTGATATGAATATAAAATTGGGTAATTAATTGGAGACGACCATCTCTTCTCCCAAGTAAATATTTTGGGGATGAGAGATGAATATATAATTAGTAATTAATTGGAGAGGATCATGCCTTCTTCCAAGTAAATATGAGAAGACATTTTGGGGATGTGATATGAATATAAAATTGGGTAATTAATTGGAGAGGACCATGTCTTCTCCCAAGTAAATATTTGGGGATAAGAGATGAATATATAAATTGGTAATTAACTGGAGAGGACCATGTCTTCTCCAAAGTAAATATGAGAGGACATTTTGAGAATTGAATAATAACAGTAAAAATTTTATATCAGTAAATAAAAATTACAGTTTTCCAATGAAGATATTTACCAATATTTCTTGATAATTATAAGTCAATATTTTCATGTAATTTAAACACTAATAAAATTGCATGATAAGATTAAGTGGGCCATTACACTAAACCCAAAGGAACAATATTAAATCAAACTTGGGAATAATATAAATCCAAGGTATGTAAAACCTATGATAAATATTAAAACCCTGAAATAAACATGGTTGACCATGTTTACCATAATTGATTTTCATATTGAGACAATCTTTGTCACAATGGGACATTGGACCATAGTTGACCATGATTGAGGTTCATATCAAGATAATATTTGTCATAATGTGACGTTGGACCATGATACAATATTTGTCACAATGTGACCATGGAATATGAACTCTTAAATTAATAAACCCAAGGGATTGATATTATAAACCCAAGGGATTAATACTAAAATTCCAAGTGATTATGAACCCAAGGGTTTAATATTATAAACCCAGGGTATATATATATAAGATAAATATTATAAACCCTAAAATAAACATGGTTGACCATGATTCATTTTCATATTGAGACAATCTTTGTCACAATGCAATGTTGGACCATCGTTGATGTTCATATTTAGACCATCTTTGTCACAATGCAACGTTGGACCATGGTTGACAATAATTGATATTATAAACCCAAGGGATCATTACTAAAAACCCAAGAGATTATAAACCGAAAGGAATAGTATTAAACTAAAGGGAATAATATAAATTCATCGTATATAAAATCTAAGATAAATATTATAAACCCTAAAATAAACATGGTTGACCATGTTTACCATGGTTGATTTTCATTGAGACCATCTTTGTCACAATAGGGCATTGGACCATGGTTGGCCATGATTGAGGTTCATATCAAGACAATATTTCTCACAATGAGGCGTTGGACCATGGTTGACCATGGTTGATTTTCATATAAAGACAATCTTTGTCACAATGTGACGTTGGACCATGGTTGACCATGGTTGTCACAATGTGACATTGGACCATGAGACAATCTTTGTCACAATGTGACCATGGTTATTGACTATGGTTGACCATGATTGATTTTTACATTGAGATAAACTTTGTCACAATGTGACCATGGAATATGAACCCTTAAATTACTAAACCCGAGGGATTAATACTAAAACACAAATGAATTATAAATCCAAGGGAATAATATTAAACCCAAGAGATTAATATTATAAACCCAAGGTATATAAACCCTAATATAAATATTATAAACCCTAAAATAAACATGGTTGACTATTGTTGATTTTCATATTGAAACAATGGAAATAGTTGACCATGGTTTATTTTCACATTGAGAAAATCTTTGCTACAATGTGGCGTTGGACCATGGTCAACCATGATTGGTTTTTTAAAACATGGTTGCCCATTTCTTAATTAATGAATTAATAAATTAATTTTTCTAATTAATAAATCAACTTCCTTTAATTAATAAATTAATACTTATAACTATTTAGAGTAATCACAAATAATCAACAATGATTAATTAATTAATAATCATTGAATTAATTGATCAATATTTAATCCAATAATTATAATTAAATAATAAATTACAATAAATAATTTATATATAATCAATTAATTAAAATTGATTAATAAACGTCTATAAGGTCTTGGAGAAATGATGAGTAGGTGCTTTATTAAGGCACTCCTTGATGTGAAGTCATTAGTTCAAATATTGGACTTGATGAAAATGTAGTCCCTCCAAAATTACAAAAATTAATAATCAATAAACAATTAATTAATTAATTGTTAATTTTTTATAATTAAGTAATCAATTATTTTTATATTAATTTTAAAATTTAACTTTTTTGTTATATCTTCTTGTGGATTAATCTACAACATACACCTGCGAGGTTGTGTTGTCATCTCACGGTGGTACTTCCATCCGACCAGTAGAGGTGGTATCCACCATTAGGTTACCTCATGGCTTTGCCATTTACATCCTCTATCGGTCAAGACGAAAACCCTCTGCAACAAGGGTTTCACCGAGGAAATAAAGTTACCATAAGACACCAACCAATTGAAATTTTGACAGTAATATCATTAAATAAAAATTGCTAAATGATACAATAACTGAAAAGCTATTTGCATAAGTTATTATCTAATATCTATTGGATCATGTATTAGGGCAAGAATATTTTAAAATTATCAAATTTTTGTTATTTATAATTTAAAAATATGAAAAAAATTTAGTACAATTCTAATATTGACTAAACTAATTAATTTAATTTTTTCAACCCAAAATTCCATCTAAATTAGTTAATTAGAATTTGAATCAAAAATATATTATTAAATGATTAAGGTTAATAAAGAATTTGGAATGGTCAAAATACCAAAGTTTTTGATAACAGACCCTTCAGTATTGTTAGTGTTGGAACAACTCTTTTTTTTTGGAATATAGGAAACTCCCAACCTACAAACTACTTAGGAATTTTTTTAATTTGGATTCCCCTCTTCCTCTCCCAAATATTCATTTTGATGGGGCTTCACAAGATGCAAACTCTGAATATTGGGTTGTGATAAACAAAATCATATAAGACTCTTGGAATTTTTTTTGGAATGCTAGTGGACCAATTTTGATGAGGCTTGACAAGATGCAAACTGTGAATGCAGGGTTGTGATAAACAAAATCACAAGAGACTCTTCGAATTTTTGTTGGAATGCTAGTGGTGGTACAAACAACAGGGTGGAGGTTATCACCTTATGAGGTGCCCTATAATGTACCAGGTGTTTCAATCTCAATGTGGTGCACATTTATAATGATTCCCAAGTCATGATCAATTGGATCAACAAACACACATCTTTTGTCCTTTCCCTTATGGGAAATTGGTTGTGTCAAATTCTCAAGTTAAAAGGTGCTTCCAATTGCTAAATCTCACATATTAAACATGAAAAGGACTAAATTTGCCTCCTAGACACATCAACTTCTAGTACTTTCCAGTGGATCGTCTTCTAGAATCGTACCATTTTACGTTGGAATGACTTTTGACGCATTTTTCTTGGTAGGGGAAGGGGATATATATTCCTAGTTGGGGTCATCCGGAATGAATGCTAATTTTTTTTTCTATTGATTATCTATGTTTCTTTTTATATATTGTGTTTTGGACATAATTTTTCCGTCTTCAGGGCTAGAGATGCGGGATACTAAGCTTGTCGACGTGTTTGTTTTTTTTGGTTAAGTTGTATTTCTATGGAATTATAAATTTTGTGGACAATGAAGAATAGTGTTTGTCGATCATAAATTATGTAAAATTTGATATAATATTAAATCAGAGTTCGAGTTTTTCTTGCTAAAAAAAGAGTAATGCAGCATTAAGAATTTAAATGAATTGTCCAACGAAAATGGAAAAAATAAAATTTTGTTTTATATATAAAATTGAGTTTTCTATCTCATGTATTAATGATTAGTTTAAAAAAAAATTGTAAAAGTAAATTTAATATGAATCAATTCTATTGATTGCGAAGGTCGATATACATTGAATTTATTAAATCAAATATGAACAGTTATAGACTAAAGCATCACATAGGACATTGAGAGAGGGTAACCATAATATATTATAATTATTTGAATATAACCTATGATTTCATTATAATTTAGTTTTATAATAACAATTGCTACACATTGATTGGGAATTTTGATAACTCAATCCATCTCATAGATCATAATAAAATATCACTAACCAGAAAATATACAATTTTAATTACTAATTTAATGATATAAGAAATATTAAAATGTTAAATATAAAGAATTAATAATAAAAGTTTAGTCGAGAAAATATAATTATAAAGATAGTTTTCTCATCACAAAAATAAATTTTATTGAACACCATTAAATGGAAACTCAAATATTCTTATCCAAGTAAGTGATTAAAGTAATTAGAAATATTTGATTTCAAACAAAATATTAATATTAATATGATTTAAAGTTTTCGCAACAATTCATTAAAACATGGTTTATAATTGCAATGCAATTGTATAATAATTAGATGCAAAATCAAGATACTAATGGAAAAACCAATATATGAATGAAATTGGTTAGCTTTCATTTCTTAGTAATCCTTTTCATTTTTCAAGCATACAAATTGTTAGAAATTAGGACAATATTGAAGAGTTGAATCAATATTATAATAATTTTAAAACGTCATTTTACTTATGTAAGAATACTAGGACACCAAGAAATACTCAACAATTAATTCATATGAGCATAACAGAAACCAACATAAATAATACACAGAGATTCTTCAAACTTTTCTACAATTTATTCACAATGCAAGCTACTACTTGTTGTTACAAGGTTTTTTGGCTACAACCAACAGGAAGCTACTACTCCCTGATTTATTAGCTAAAATTGAAAGGAACTTCAACCCCTAAATATTTAACAACAACTAATGGAAGGAGCTCCAACCCCTGATCTACAAGCCACAACTTGCTTTACCTTAATGATTCATCTTTCATACAATTTTCATACTCAAATCAAGAAGGAAAATTCCTTACATAAAAAATTAAATTTGTCTCTTCAAACACTCACCAAAACACATTCAACAATATCAGATTATTGGTAAATACATCATCCACACCACCAACATCAATCCATCGCAAATCACATAATGAAAATTGCTCGACCAATTATGCTTATAAAGAATTTTGACTAATAATTTTAGCTTCTTTGCTTTTTAGTTAACTTGCACTTTAATCTTTGCATGAATCTCTTACTTTTTTCTTTGTCTAGATTTTATCAATTCATCCAGATGTGTTCTCTAAGTATTCAAACACTTCTCACCTATTTCTATAACAAAAACTGAGCTTCATTGTAAATTTTTGCTATTCTAGAATTTTATAGGTTTTAGCTAGATTTTCTAAATCTGGCACATCACCAAATCTAGCCAAACTATCATATTTTCCTCTTAATATGTCCATGTTGCTAATCCGATGCCAACTTGTTCATGCATGTTATTTCTTGTTTTAGTGGAGTTCTGATATTTGGCCAAAATCCAAAGTTGTCAACTCATTCATGCCTATTATTTCTAGTTTTAGTGGTGTTGTTATATTTGGCCAAAATCCCAAGTTGTTGACTCGTTCATCCAAATATGGCATATAACGCAAAAGTTGCCTCACACACACACACACAACATATATATATATATATATATATATATATATATATTATATATATATATATATATAAACTTTATGGGCCCTTTACGCCTTAAGCCCTTATGGCTTATTTTCCTTTACAATTTCTCTACACTCTCGATCTTTATGCTAGAACAAAACCATGTCTTGGTGCTTATTCTTTTAGTCCTCGACTCAAAATCCCTCTGAGATTACGAGTCAATATGGGTCTTCCTTGTGCATATTTCTCAGTGGTCATGCATTGCTCGATTATATTGTTGTTGTGTCTTGGAGCCTGTTAACCTGAAGGTTTCTTCCCTGTGCTAACATATGTTACCTCTGGGGTCTAAGAACTGGGATTAGTTGTCCTAATGGGTCTATCTACTGCACTTGTGCACCAATCAAATGCACGTCAGGATAAGTTGTCTTTGACAACTGCTCAATACACCTGACGCCCAGTTAGCCCGCAGGATCCTCCCTTGTGCACTTTATAAACCTTCCAGGATAAAGCCTTCGAGATAACATTAAGTTGACATCATAAATGCCACATGGTTCCATCTGAGTGGTGACATGTGCCACTCATATTTGGCCCACTAATGTGTTGAAAAAATGTAACTAGAAAGACTCAATTTGACTTCAGCCTTAGTCAAATTGATTAAATTGAATTTCGACATCAGCAGGACAACTTGGAGGCATTTAACTTATGTTACATGGATATTTTCACTCAGTTAGCTTAGTAAATTCAAGTTAGATGGCTTGGAGTTCATTTATGCATGTGTGATTGCTAAATTTAGTAATCTGTTCAATTATTTTAAGTTGTATTTGGTTAACTGACCTCTATGTTGGGAATAATACTAAGAGGCGGGGTGAATCAGTATTTACAAATCAATAAATTTTTCCATTTCATAATCAGATTTATATACGCTACTTTAGTGAAGGGAACTCGCGTGTGCACACAACTGTTCTTAAGGAAACCAATGTATATCCAGTGAGCTTATGATTTAGTTAATTCATCATATGTTGATATTTAATCAGTGCATCAGTACTTTATTAAACATTAAATAGTAACCATGTGAACTAATAACATAATAAACCATCACACATAAGAAACGCACATGAACACAAAGATTTAAGGTGGAAACCCAATGTGGGAGAAAAACCATCTATTGTTGTTGTCTCTATCTTCTTTTTAATATAAAGAATAAGATGTTTACAATCTTGTACTGGTGCATACTCATACTAGTACGCAGGTACCCACCTGCAGAAGGCTACAACCTTCTCTCATTCTCTAGCTTCTACTGGAAGGGAGATACAATCCCCTCGCTATTGTACTGGCTAATAAGTTTACCAATACATAGGTGCCAGCCTACCATCTTCACTTGTTCTCCAGCTGCTATTGGAAGGGAGCTCCAACCCCCTGATCTAATCACCAACCACTACTGGCAGGAAGCTTTGACTTCGTCACTTAAGGCTCCAACCCTCAATATCCTCCAGGGACCACGTTTCATAAATTTTTAGACTGGATACTCCTGGTACACAACAACACACTACGAAGGCCATGTTTCATCAAATTTTCATATTGGACCCATCAATAGAATTGAAGCTCAAAATCAATCACCACTGCAATACAATCATCAAATAAATCTTCATCACTGAAACCCAATCATCAATCTCTTATATAACCCCATCATCACTTTCTGAATCAACCAATCATTGAAACTTCTAACACAATTGAATCAAACAATCATTGAACCTTTGATACAATTGAATCAAACAATCACTGAACCTTTTGACACAACTGAATAAACCATTTAGTCAAAACCCAATCAACCGATACTTAATCAAAATTCAATCAATCAACTGGAGCAGACAAATCACTGTAACTGGTACATAGATCTGAACCCAGAACAGTGCATCAACAACCAAAACCAATTGCAACCTCAAAAATCATATGTTAGAATGTATATGCTACTTCAATGAAGCTAACCTGCATGTATACGCTACTTCCTTTAACCCAACTTGCATATACCTCTGAAGATACTGAATCATTAAACCTTTGACCCAAAAACTTTACCAATCAGTGACATTCTGAAGATCTAATGTCAAGATTACAGAGTTCTAAACAAATAGCAACAAAGATCACTCTTCTCTCTTAATCAATCAATCATCAGACTCAATCTCCTTATGTAATTAGTTTTACTTTCAGATACAAAGAAGACATCATTGACAAACCACAGTAAAGTAGTAGCATTGATCAGATAGATTAGCCATCTCTGAACAACAAACTTTTCTTCTGCATACTCTACTTGGAAGAGCTAAACCAACGTGTATATGCGCCTTCACCAAGGCGAACCAACATATAGATCTATAAATAATAGCTTATAATTTTTTAGTTATTCCAGACTTCAGATATAACCATGTCATAACATTTAAAGGACAAAACATTTGTTAGCATTTAGATCTAGCCTATCTATTAGTAGATCTCATAATGAGAAGTCATTTCAGGTCTCATGATCCTGTTCCATCATTAGATCTCATTCATCATCAAACATTCAGGTGCCTACTTAGTTAAAATCGAGAAAAGCATCAGAAACCCATAACATGCATATTTTATTTTGATTTAACACTTCATAAGATATTCATTGCTTGTGCAATTAGCCCTTTGATCTTCTCCTCCTTATACAGTTTTAGCCTTTCTCAATACCTTGGACCAGAACAACACTTAGAACCTGTGGTTTCTTAGACGGGATCAAATAATAGTTATTCCACTCAATATTGTGGGCTAATACCATGGTATTGACCCTTGGTATTCTTTTAACCTTAATTTAACATCCCATACACGCTTTTCCTTTTGTGAAAGTGCGTGCATACATATACGCTCTTTTTGTTCCGTGAACCCGTTTGTATATGTTGCTTGGACAAGGTGAACTTGCGTATACAACTTAAATTGACTTAAAACATCCTTTTTATTCAACTTCTTGATTTTGATCTATAGTCCTTTGTTCCAACTTCCTGATCTTCTGTACCATTTCCCTGTTACTTCTGAATTGATTCCTTTGAACTGCCCTTCATTTTGCCACATCTGTAAACACAATTGCCATGCATTCTATCACATCATGTTTATACTTGTATCAATTAGTTCATTCATCAAGGAACAACTGTTATCAAGGACAACACATATTAACAATCTCCATGTATCAAACCTTTGACCATTATTATGTTCCATCATTTTGTCACCTCAGATCTATCCTGTGGATTCATCTAGTTAACATATACTTGTTTTGCTACAAGTGGGTTGCCATCAAGTACAACACATGCATCATAATGCCAACACTCTTAACTATTGTTGGAGTCAGTTGAAGGTCAGTTGTGAAATGGGACAACAGTGTAACTCAAAGATATGTTAGTTAACTGATCAATCAACCCAAAATATCTAGTGCATGCAAGGAATTCGAGTTCCTCAACTAAAGTGGAAATGAAAAGGTAGTGTAATAGTATTTCTAAACTAGTTTGAGTGTACATGTGTTGCGTGACATCAGATGACCAATCCTTGGGAATTGTGCAAGCAATTTGGAGGAAATTCCTAAATAATAGGGGCTATTTTCCTAAATATTTTCACAAGGAAATAGGAGGCTAGGTGACTGCACAAGGAAATAGGAGACTAAGTGAGCTAATATTTGGCGAAGTGTTGGCCAGAGTGGTTCACTGAGCAAAGAGAACAATCATTCTTTTGCAGTTTGAGCTCTGAGGTGGAGCTAACAATTGTAATAGTTTCTCTATTCATCTTATTAATGCAAAGAGGCTTGAGGGGTTTTCCCTAGTTGGGTTCCCTTAGAAATCATTGTGTATTTGTGGTTTTTCTTATTACATGTCTATGCATGTTGTTCTAAATTGTGATTTCCATTCCGCATAATAGTAGAGGAAATTTGTAATATCTTGTTTTCAGTTTAAATTCATTAGTAGTAGCAAATTTCTATTAATTTCTACATGGTATAAGAGCCTTAGAAATGACATTAGAACCAGTATTTCGAAATTGTCTCTAAGGAATTTCACTTTTGCAGCTTCAGTTTAGCAGTATCTCTTCAGGATCGAAAGAATTTCTTGCAATAGACTGAGATTGGAGTATTCCCTAGAGGGTAGCTTGAATTTCATAAAATGCAAGGATTGAATGGAAACAGTGCTTAGTGACAATGGTGTGTTAGAATATGTTAAAGCTGACATTACAAAGCCTCCACAGTCAGATGCACAAAAATTAACCCGATGGAAGAAGGATATGGCAAAGACCAGATGAATTCTTTTAGAAGGTGTATGATACCATGTGGTATCAAACCTCTATGGAAAAGAGACACCATTTGCTATGTGGAAGGCACTGACTGATCTATTCAAAAATAACAGTGACCATAGAAAATTGGCCCTGAAAGACAAACTTTGAAACATTAAGATGCAGAAGAATGATATTATTCCACAATGTTGAAATATGGCAACAAGAATATTCCAATTTAATTTGTCCTTGAATTAAATTGTGAATTAAAATCGAATTTAGTCTTAACAACTACTTGGAAATAGTTAATTAATTATTTCTAAATTAATTAGTTGGAGAAATTCAAGTTAGAAGTCTTTCTGAAGTCATGCAAGTGTTATCCCTTAAATTAAGGAGATAAGATTGAGTTATATTTGAGTTGTAATTAGTTAACTCAGTTTACTGAGTTAATTCTAGTTAAATTAGTTCAAAATTGTTTGAGGAACTAATAATGAGTTAACAGTCAGTTTATGCATTAATGCACTCAACTAGTGCTACTCCAGTTAATCGAAGATTCCCTCATCAGAAACTCATGGATGTCTATTATGAGAAAGAGCTAGTTGAGATAAATGTTCAAGGACAATGTACTATCAGTTGCATGTGTTTTCTCATGGAGAAAACTCATGCATGCAGTCAAGGATTTATCCTCGAGGATTGCATAGTTTTGAAGGAGGTCATCCACTTGGTTGAAGGAAGATCATCCACAAGGAACTGCGCAAGGAAATAGGAGCTTGGAGGGTAGAGAGGAAGGCTGGAGAGAAGCCAAGATTGCCTGTGAGCATCTGTGAGGATTGTACTGAGAGCTGGCTAGATGTGAGAGCTAAGGCTTTGTATAATTCCTATGTATTTCCACTTGTATGATAATACAATAGTGTGGGGTTTTTAGTTGAGGCTTTCTCCAAAGTATTTTCATGTGTATTGTGTAATTGATTCTTCTTCTTCTGGTTATATTGTTTAGCTTTATCTTTAAGCTTCCACAAATTGATAGTATAAGTAGGTTATAGTATTTTGCTTTGATTTTATTACATTATCGGGTTATCCTACATCAGATTTTCTACATGGTTTTAGAGCGATATTTGTAGAAATTTCTACATGGTATCGGAGCTATATTTGTAGAAATTTTCTACATGGTATTAGATTTGTGAATAATATACTGAGAAGAGAATTCGAAGTCTGAAGTTCAGGGTTGCAGGTGTAAATCGAATTCATATCATACTTCAAGATTGGCTAGTGGCGTTCTATGGCTTGAGACTCGAGTATGCCTTAGAAGGTAGCTTGAATTACATAGCATGGAAAGAAAGAATGGAGGTTGTAATAGAAGACAATGGCTTGAAGGAATTCATTAATCAAGAAATCCCAAAGCCAGCTTCAACTAATGCACAAGAGTTGGCTGAGTGGAAGAAGTGTGTGGTGAAGGCGAGACGAATCATCCTTGAGGGAGTTTGAGACCATTTTGTCTCGAGTCTCCATGGGAAGGATACTCCATTTTCAATGTGGAAGACAATGAAGGACCTCTACCAGAAAATTAGCGACCAGAGGAAATTGGCGTTCAAGGATAAGCTTCGAAGAATCAAGATGGAGAAGGGCGATACTATTTCCACATATATAAACAAGCTCACCACCTGCAGAGATGAGCTTGGCAATGTGGGAATAACTACTGTCGATGATGATATGGTGAGCCTCGCTCTCCTCGTCCTTCCAAAGAGCTGGAATAACTACCAGGACTCTATGAATGGAAGGGAGAAACTGTTGGATTGGGAACGACTATGGTCGGATCTTATGCAGCAGGAGGTTAGGAGGAGCACACAAAATGGTTCTTCATCCAAGAATGATGATGAAGAAAATCTGGCCTTAGCAAGTAAGGCAAGGAAAGGGAAGGGGAAGGCTTCCCATTTCAAATCGAATTCTTCTCATGGAGGGAAGAAGGGTGACATGTCTAAAGTAAGATGCTTTAATTGTCACAAGATGGGAAATTATGCAACTAATTGCCCAT
>APFE031084462.1:0-16094 GCA_000404065.3 Pinus taeda | reverse complement strand
AAGAATTGTTCATTTATGTAATGTAAAGGAGGTTGCCCCCTCCAAGAGGCTGAATTCTAAGTCGTTGATCTATCTTTTCTATCTTTTCTTGAGCTGGTTTCATAACAACATTAGACGATTTATAATCATGAATATAACAAATTACATTATCTTTCATGGGTATTTTTAATAATACATTTTCTTTATTCTCTCACTTCTCCTAGTCGTGAATTGATGCAGCTATCGAGCTTGCAATATGTTTTATTTCTTCTCCCTTCATGATGGTCCAAGTGTCATAAAATTCCAACAATATTTGTAGCTTGAATCTCCAATTGACGTAGTTTGTGCAATCTAGTTTATTACCATCATTCAAGTATGTATCTACAGGTGGATTTTCCATGTTCTCCCCATGTCTTTCAGTATCACTTCCAAAAACTTCAAATAAATTTGAATGAAGGCTATATTTTTTTAATAGTGCTCAATTAATGTATAAAAATAAAGCCCCTTTTAAAAATATGTCAAATCCCTTTCACAAACACCCCCCTTTTTAATATAAAATCCCCACACTAAGTGCTCCTCCAAAAATATATAACCCATGACCCCTTTTTCGAAAATGACATGGGGACTTTCTTTAAAAAAATGAGACTTCATCAATGCACTTTTCGATGAGATTGTGTAGCCCTGCAATGCAAAATTTTTTAATTTCATATGTTTACCCTCATCAACATAAGATCTCTTTGTTTCGAACTATGTTGATCCATAGAAAAAGAAAGACCAAACACAACTCTAGTCTCCACACGAAGGTCAGCTCTCAATCTTTACGATCTCAACACTCTCACCTTTGCACAACTCAGGGCTCCACAATACTAATTCATTGTAAATACTCTACGTAACCCTACAACATTGGATCTCTAATTAAAACCGGTCCTCCGATGCTACCTCAGTGCTCTGATCAATTCACATTGCAGACTCTGCTACCCGATGCCTCCAACATTGTTCTCTCCTGTATCTACCACCAAAAGAACTATGATATTCTCTCTTATAGTGCAATAAATGGCTCTCTACTGAGTTCGTTCATATAGTAATGATCTAAACAAACCTGAATGAAAAATTTTTGTTCATGCATCTCCCTGTCGACACTCCATGCTTGTATACTAGTCGAACCACATTAGGAAACACAACACTCAATTGGGGGTTAGTACTACACACTAAATGGTAGGGTAGTTTTTAAAAAATGCCTCCTTAGGCCATAATCCATGTGCACATGTGACCATACAACACCCGGTTCAGACCTCCACATGTCACACAGCCACAGACTCCTGTTAAACACACCACAATCTTCTCTGACTAACAAATATTATCCATACTCAGTGCACATAAAACATACAACTCTACTCCTTAGCATTGGTCATTTTAGATAGATTGGTTTGCATATGCTCTTCTCCAAAAATGATTACACATACATCAAGCTCAACCCTCACTGTTGCCTCTTGCTCTGATAGCAATTTAAATAATAGGAGCACAAATTGAATTAAGAATGAAACCAACAGTGCTTAGGTGAGGAGCACCTAAATATGTGACAACATTGCATTTATTAATAAAAAAATCACACATACACAAATATAATGGTTACATTATGTTCAAGAGATGACAAAAATCTCCCAGAAAATAGGATCTAAAGCTAACACTAGAGAAAAATCAAAACAACCTTTCTCCATTATTCCTATGTCATAGAAATTAAGTCTACTAAATTTTTTTCATAAAACCAAATCAATCCATTACTTTAAACAAACACATCTTTCAAAATATAAGTCGGTATCCCTTAAAATTTTATCCATTGGAAAACCATTGGAAAATCCATAGAAACAATCAAAACCAATCTACAAAATTGGTCATGACAAAGAAACCAAAATGAAAACCACCAATAATGTGTCAAGACATAATTCCATAAAGAAATAAGATCCCTTCCATATGACATACCATTTGAAATGGTTTCAATCTATGTCACTCATTGTGTTATTTGCATATCATAGTCATGATCAAATTCTTATCAATTTTTAATGCAAGTAGTAGTTCATCATGAGGATTAATTAGTTAAAGATATGTAATGATCTAAAATAAATCTAGCGATTACTGAATGATCAAAGAAGGATACTCATATGAAAAATATCTTGTAGATGATGAAAGAAAATTCATTGAATCATGTCATCATGTTAAACCCTAAAGGATAAGGAGAGTAAAAACGAGACAATGAAGAGAAGAGAAACCAATGATAGATCAAGTACAATAAAGGACGAAATTTCACAATATTTATAATGGGGGCCCTTCATTTTAACCAAAATTTAGGGGAATCGTTGGTGGCCCAAAAAAATCCTAGGAAACTTTATGAAAGAACCAAAAAGGAATTGAATTAAATGAGAGAAAAAAATGAATTTTTAATAAATTCAATTGAATTAAATGAGACATGAAATGAAGTTTTCCTAAATAGATGACTACAAAAAATTCAACATTATTTATTTTTGTAATAATCATTTAAAATTTCAAGAAAAAATTGTTCAAGTCAAGTGATTGCTCCAAAAACTTGCACAACCATTTTTAAGAGATAAATGGTAGGAGAATTTGATGTTAGTTATTTATTTGGAGGTTATGTACATAATAACACCAAAACAAATAACAAATATCAGTTTTTGTTAACAGGGTGGCCATATGAGGGGTAGAAAGTTGTGGGTGGGGAGTTTTCTTTATAGCTCTACGGTTGATAAAGTATTTATATATACATGGGGACATGGTAGCATGGAAAACAACCAGGTAGAGATTGATGGAATTTGTCAAGTTCTTTTATTAGCCAAAGAGAAGTAGGTGTAAGTGTTGACTATCCCGAGACATGCACTCTTGATTTTGCAAGATATAGTTAGAGACATGTTGCTTAAAGAAAAATATCTCGATAATATTATGAAAAGTGTTCAGGAAATGATAAAAACCATCTCATCAAAATCCTTCATCCATGTCCTATGAGACTACAACAGAGAAGCTAGCAACCTTGCCAATGATGGTTGCAAATTGAAAAGTGGGAAATATATATTAATGCCCAACTTAAGTAATCCTTCCCTAATGGTGGTTAATAGCTACATCAAATTTAAAAATTACCATATTAAAAGTGTTGGAAAATTGGGGGACTTAGGATCATCATGGCAGTGAACAATGACCTTAGTCGTGCAAAGTAGTCACACACATTTACATTAACTCAAAATTCCATCTCATAAAAGAGGGTGGTAAATGTAAGAATAAAGAAATAAATCCAATGCTTTCAACCAGCATATGTCGCACTAAGGATACGATTGATGGCAATGACGAATGGTTTTAACCTTCTACATTGGCGAACATGTGGGATTTATTTATGGTGGAAAAAAAGTAACCATCCACACGTTTCTTGATTAATTGGAAATTGAAGGGAGAGATTGCAAATGGAATGAGGTATGAGAGAATTGCCAAATATTTACGTAGGTCGTATGTGTAAATTTCGCTCTCCACAACAATGTATTTTTTAGTACGGCCTTATGTTTTAGATAGGTATGCAAATTTGATTGTTGGGATGACCTTTTCTGGATATTTTTTTAATATGGATTTTATGGTTAGCCTCGACCATCTAGGAGTTAACTATAGTCATAATTTTAGTTTATTGTTATTATTTAACATGAATGTTATTAAATGTTGATAATTTTTATAAAAATATAATTACAAAGGTTAATAAAATTGCTGAACGAATTTACATTTGAAAATACACGTAAATCCTTTAAACTTTTATCCATAAAGACTCACACAAAGTGAAATAAGTATGAAATGATTCCATTGACCGTATAAATTGACAAATGATATACGAAGGTTCGACAAATATGGGACTTTCCAGCATATCATCCAACTAAATAAGTGGAGACGATGGGATAAGCAATATAATAATTTTTCCCTTCCACCACTCCACTTGAACTGTAGCCAGAGCATATCGTTGAGGAGAGAATAATTCCAGATGTTTTTTTTGTTTTCCGGGAAGCAAAGGGTAACTTTGACCATTAGTATCTTTGCGTTAGCTAGTAATGTAAAATCAACCTTTCCACAAAACATATCCTTTAAGTCAGCGGATCAGCCGGTGTTTAAGCATGCGAGAAAGAATTCTAACAACCCATGATCTTCACTTGTAGTCCAGATCGTGTTAAATGCGCAAATATTTCCAGACACTTACATGAAAGCGATGGTTGCTGAAATCTCCGTTGATCACCTTCGATTATCCTCCCAATCAACTCCTGACAAGGGAGAATCTTTTGCTTCAACCGTTAGGAACAGATATAGAGATTGCTACCATTTATTATACAAGCAAACACATAATTGCTAAAAGCCCTCCTATCCTGGAACGTTCTTTCGTTTTTCCCTTTCAAGTAAACACCTGCAAATTAGTACAGCAGAAGATAAATTGAATTACCCTCATGAAACTGTAAATTGTCATCCAGTTCATCTTAACAGTGTACATGTATGGCTGCATAGTCTAGATGTAAGGGAAGTAATCCTTTACCAGGGCACTCCAAATGGACACTTCAACTGCCTCTAATGAATTGTAGAAATAAGATTGGAAAGACAAAACGAAAAAACATGACAGTACATATATTTTACCATAAATATTACGAAAAAAATAAATAGTGTGCAAATATGTCACATAGATAATTTCACTGAACTTTACCTCAAATGGTTTAATATGAAATTTTGAAACTTCTAAAATATACTTGAGCATTATACTTATCAAAGACCAAGCAGATATACCTAACCGTGATAGTTTTGTTTCAACTCTTAAATCAATTTATACTAACGAAGCATATTTGTAATGAAAAGAGGCCTTTCCAGTGCGGAGTTGTAGAGCACCACACTACACTGCCGAGAACTGAATGCGCAACTATGCATCATGAACTGTGATCTGCACAATACTTCAGCTGCACGCAGCTTGGCACGGTGCAATGGCATTTATATTCATAACAATGTTCATCGGATCGTGCCAAACCGCGGCATCCGAAGGAATTCGCATGGCGTTTCCTCGTCTTAAACGGTAGAAGCCCATATGATTTACGGAGTTGGCTCATCACATGAATTTATAGCCACCAGCAAGCTTCGGAGTTGTAAATGGCAAATGTAGGACGACAATATGAGCATTGTGGGCCACAGCACTAACACGTTTATTCGCAGAAGTTGACTGGGTTCAGCCAACAGCACACCTGATTCTCCATTACGGCCATATTGTCGACTCTGGCCCGGCCCAAAAAGCCTTGTGTTCAACGTCTGGTGACTTTAGCAATGTATTCTGACGTGTATTAAGGTTTTTGTCAACAAGTCAATTATATTCTTGATATCTATATAGATTTTGGAGGGTTGACAAATAGAGAATAGAAATTCATGGTTAATGGGAAATTTCTTAATTTTAAATTTTAGTGTTTCTTTAAGGTTTTAAAAAGCTGAAATAACAAGAAAAGAATATTTTGGATCTCAATTTAGAAATTTATAAAATTAATTGATTTTAATAAATGGAGTTGTTTTTAGGGTGATTTTTTAGATTTTCTGGTGTTCGTATTTTAAATTTGTGGTGAAATCTTGACTTTTTTATTTAAATTAGTTTTTGGACTATATGGATTCAGTTCCCTCAAAAACTTGTAGGGCACTTTTATTGTGCAGGGGTTACCCATCAAATTTGTGATTTTAATGAATTCCTGCCGGATTTTAGAGAAATTAGACTGGAAAAATCCACCAAAAGAGCTTTCAAAAAGCATCAATAAAAGTATATCCTTCATTATTAGCATTGGAAAATAGTATAGTTCATCTTTATTTCAATGACTAAATTGAAATAAAATTATTTCTATGTTTTAATACATTAAGTAATGCGTGTAAAGATCAAACTTTACACCATATATACTATTATATGAAACCAGAAAATGTATACGTCGGTGACGAGCGTTCTCTACGAATATAAAAACAAAAAACGGATCAGAGTCCTACATTACTATATAAAAAGAATTACATCATAAAATAAAAAGAATTACAATGGTGCAATTATCTTATCTTTTAAACAAATGCAAATAAGTTTGTTTTTCTTTTTCTCTCATAATATCAAGAATTAATGCATATATCTAATCTATCCTGTCCAAGGAAAATAAAAAAATTATAATAATTCTTTTGTAAAATGAATCTTTCAACGATTAAAAAGTCGTTGAACAACCGGCTATCAAATACTGTACGTAGCATGAGAGATATTACAATAAGAAACGCTAATCCTGTTACTAAATAAATGATGTTTTGATCGTAACCATCTTTCCCCTGTACCCATAGGGAAACATAGGGAACAAAATCTTGATTCTGTTCACCAGTTTACCCATAAAATGACAATTCAAATCTCATATCAAAATATATTAGGCAGATCGGATTCCCCGTGAATCTCTTTCAAAACCTCCATTCAACTAATTTCATCCTTCAACAAATCGATGCATTGCTTGTGGAAGCCAATATTATTCGAATTCCTGTGGGCAATTAACCTTGAGATGAACAACAAAACTCTTTTTGAACTTGATTTTACTCTGCAATCGAGCTAGCCACACTCCTCTTTGTTCCTCTAAAAACAGACAAATATATAACTAGCCAGTGCCTCTAAAAATGTAAAAATACGCCGAAGGAATAAAAGCATCGAGTTTGAAATTTTTATAAAATTCCCATAAATAATAACATTCTTTCTGGGAATTTTGTAAATTCTCAAATACAAAGATTGGTACAGTTTTCAATTAATATAATAACTTTCAATTTTAAAGCCAAAATGAGAAACAAAAATGTAACTTTTTTAATAATTTATAGTTTTAAATTTTTAAAATGAGTAAATATTGAAATGAGAATGTAAGAACAATTCTTAATAATTTAAAGTTGATATTAACTTGTGATCCATTTTAAGAATTTAAAATCGGTATTAACTTGCAATAATGCGAGCTAGTTTCTTGTAATAATGCTAGCTAGTTTGACCAGTGTAAGGTATAGAGGTCACGTATTAAGTTACATATTAATCACACAACGTATTACATATTTAGTGCAAGGTTACATATTAGGTTACATATTATTCACGCAACTTATTACTTCTGAATACCAATGACTCAGCTGGATGTGCCAATTACATAAGAAGAATGGTTGATCTCGAATTACAAAACTAATAAAAGTCCCGGTGAACCAGAAGAACAGGAGAACTATTCCTCCTCTCATTATCAAACTGAAACAAACTATCTATGGAAAAAGAATCTCTCCCCAACACTAGTTACTAAAGTTAGAGCGGTTGTTAAATCCACATCACAGAAACATTGTGATAGGGCAATCACACTGACAGCACAAAATACTTTGTTTTAGTACAAGGAAGCAAAAAAAATTGTTTGCTGGAGAACAGAGTTTCAGCAACACACATAAAAACTTGTATTCATTAATCAAACCACCGCAGTTACAAATTTCTTCCTCTTACATAAAAACTTGTATTCATTAATCAAACCACCTCAGTTACAAATTTCTTTCTCTTACAGAGGGATTCTCCAAAAACTTCCACAAAACAAATTACTCTGTATTTTCTGAAAATTACTCTGTTTCAGCTACAAATTTCTTTTACACTGGTGTGTAAAAAGAAATCCTTACATTCACATTTTACATTCAACAAAAAAAAACATTTCCTTTAAGTTGCTGCTTATTTCATATGCAAAACATTTCCGCTGCATATTCCATATGCTCAAACAGCTGTAAAAAAAACTTCAATACATTTTACATCCACGCTGCGCATTCCATTTCACACATTCAACAAAGAAATCATCTGGCCCCGCTGCACTTTTGCCCTCTTACACTTTTCTTCTTCGCACTACTGTGTGTTTCATTACACTTACAATACAACAAAAAAAAGCATTACATAACCTTTTGTTTGACTTTGTAAAAAAAGCTTACATCTGTGAATTAACAAAATAATAAAATTAAAAGTTTTCACCTACATTCTACGATTATAATACATTTCATTAAATTCTTCAGCATGGTAACATATTAATTTTAGGATTAAAGGTACTTCAGCATTAAATAATTTACTAGCGGTCAAAAAATAATTTTACTTCACGTCAACTAATAAATGCTCCAAGGTGCAGCTCTGTTCATCAACCGTTGGTGTTAATCGAACGACTGACAGCAATCCCCCAGAGGTTCCTTTCATCCGAACTTTACATTCCGAGGAATGATTGGTTTTGGCAGGTGAGACAAGCATAAACACGTGAGTGTGATCGGAGCCCCCTCGAAAAATACCACTCTACGTGAAAGGTGGTGCAGTGAAAATCCATCGCAGTTTTCCGGAATTAAATGCACGCCGGTGAAATTATATTTCAACAATCCGCTTTAATTTCAACTGCTGGGTTATCAGTCATACACAGAAATTTCCTCAAAAATTCAAAACTTTTCTATCTATTCGTATCAGCTTTCCTTTAATCGCTCTTACTGCTGTGCTCAGGGACTCCAATCAATTCTGAGTCACAAAATTGTGCCTGGTTACTATTCTGGGGAATAAGAGTACTGTCTTTGCACCTGGCTATATCCATTAGGACATGATCTGCACTTGTGCTTTCTAGGAAAATCAATGGGTCATTTGCTCTCAGTTCCTTAGATGTTCCTTCCAATGCCATAGTTGCTGCAAAAGTGTTCTGATCATCATGTAATATCCTCTTTCTCTCTACCTCAGACAAGATTTCCAACCTTTGCATCTCCAAGCTATCCTGCAACCTTTTCTTCTCTACTCTTATGGCAGATTTAATTCCATATCTCTCCCTTATAAGAAGATCTTCAAAGGACTTCAATTCCTTTCTCCCATTCATGGGAAGAATGACTTCTTTTCCTTTTGGTAGCTCAACCAAATCCCATGTCTTGTTTATTTCTATGGCATTGATCTCCTCATCCATAGCTTCTATCCATTTCCTATCCTTAATTGCATCTTCGAAATGAACAGGGTCATCAACATGAAAATATAAAGAAAACAAAGAATTCATTCATTCATCATAAATGTCACTTAAATTTCTAAACTTCTTGGCTCTTTCATTTGGTGTACAAGTGCTTGAAGACACACTTGAATTTCCTCCTTGTGATGTGTTTGGAGAAGTACTTTCATTTCTCCTCAACGGTGTCATTTGCTGCCCTTGTGTTGGTGCTATTGTTCGGGAATGTATTTCAGCCATCTCCTCGTCATCTTCATCATGTGACAAAGAGTTTTTGACATTCACTGTTTTCTCTATGCTTCCATCCCAAGCGTCCTCCTCAATGAACTAAACATATCTGCTCACAAAAAACTTCTTGGTGGATGGGTTATACAACCTGTAAGCTTTGGATTCCTCACTCTATCCAATGAAAATACATTTCTCCCCTTTGTTGTCCAACTTCTTCCTTAGCTGATCTGGAATGTGTGCATAAACCACACATTCAAAAACTTTCATGTGGGTGACTCCTTGCTTTCTACCACTCCATGCCTCTTCCGGTACTCTGTTCATGACTGCTTTTGTAGGGCATCTATTTAAAATATACGCTACACAGTGTACAACTTCAGCCCAATAATCATTTGGGAAATGCTTTGCCTTTAACATACTCCTCGCCATATCCATGATTGCCTTATTCTTCCTTTCGGCAACACCATTTTGCTGTGGAGTGTACCTTATGGTAAACTGTTTATGAATTCCATTTTCTCTACAAAATCGTAGAAATTCTTTGGAGATATACTCACCTCCTCTGTTAGTTCTTAAAACTTTGATATGCAACCCACTTTGGTTTTCCACAAGTGCTTTGAAATTGCGAAATTTTTCAAACACTTCACTTTTGTTATTCAAAAAATATACCCAAGTTTTTCTGGTAAAATCATGAATGAATGTTAGTATATAGAGGTTGCTTGTAAGTGATGGAGTTTGCATCGGTCCACATAAATCCAGGTGGACAATCTCTAAGGGTGCTTTTGCCCTTATGCTTTTCGCTGATGGAAAACTTTCTCTGTGTTGTTTCCCCAAGATACAACCTTCACAAAGGTTGTCTGGTTTCTTTATCAATGGTAGTCCTCTTACCATTCCTTTTCTCCTCAACAAGTTAAGACCTCCAAAGTTGAGATGTCCAAATCTCAAGTGCTACAACCAATTTTCATCCTTTTGTTCACTTTGGAAAGCCTTTTGTGTAACTGCTGCAATTTCTACTCCATATTTTAAAATTGCTTTTATTTTGAGAGGGAACATCCTGTTCCTTGTCATTTTTACTTCAACAATACATAGTTTGCTGGGTTTTCTATCCATGTTGGTGCATACATCATTCTCAAAGAAAACATTGTAACCCTTTTGAACAAGTTGTCCAATACTTAAGAGGTTACATTTCATTTTAGGTGCATAATAAACATCTGCCATGGTTTTATTTTCACCTTTCTTTGTTAAGATATTTACCTCTCCTTTTCCCACAACATAAACTTTACTATTAGTCCCAAGTGTGACTTGTGACTTCACACTCTGATCTAACTTTGAAAATAGGGCTATGTTTCTTGTCATATGGTTACTGCAACCGGAGTCTAGAAACCATACATCATCACTCTTTGTTTCAACTATATTACAGGCTAACAACAAATTATCTTGGCTGATATTTTCTCTAGTGATATTTGCACTAGTTCTCTTATTCATATCATGCTTCTTCTTCCTACATTCATTTGCATAATGCCCATATTTTTTATAATAATAACATTGAACATTGGATTTATCATACCTTTGTCCTTGAGCATGATGTTGTCCACTTTGTTGACTACTGCCTTGGCCTTGGTTCTGATTTGGATTGATGCTTCTTCCTTGAGTGTTTGTTGGACTGTTTCTTCCACCTCTGTTTTGGTTTCTGCCTCTTCCTCTGTTGTTTCCTTTGCCTTGACCTCTTCCTCTTAAAAAGGACATCTGGGTCTTAAAGGCATGCTCTAGAGATGATTTTTCATTTCTACTCAATCTTTGTTCATGTGTTATCAGTGATGCATGTAGTTCATCAACTGAGAAATTTGTGAGATCCTTTGTCTCTTCTATGGTGGTGACAATCACATCGAACTTTGAGGGTAGGAGCCTCAATAGTTTCTCCACAATCCTCATTTCTTCAAGAATCTCTCCATGAGACCTTATCTGTGTGACCAAACCAATTACTTGTGTGAAGAATGAGTCAATATTATCTGACTCCTTCATGCATACATTCTCAAAATCTCTCCTCAGCAACTGTAGTTTTGCTATCTTCACTTTCTCCATGGCTTGATAGGCTATTTTGAAAGTTTTCCACGCTTCTTTGGATGTCTTGGCTGCTGCTATCCTTGGAAACACACTCTCATACACTGCTTGATATAAGAAGAGGAGGGCTTTAGAATCCTTCTTCTTATAGCTCTTCAACCGTTCTTTCTCTGCTCGAGTTAAATTATTAAACTCATTTTCATCTGTTAGTTCTTCAAAACCTTCCTCAACAAATTCCCATAAGTATTGTGAGGCAAACAAGGCTCTCATGGTTATTGCCCAATAGTCATAGTTTTTCTCATTAAATTGTGGGAGCTGGGTATTACAGATACCCATGCTAGTGCTGATGTTGATGTTGGTGCTAGACCCAGCCATTCATGCTCTCTAAACTATGCTTCAAAATACTTGACTGTATTTAGAAATAACTGTCTGTTCTCAATAGCAACACACAAAAAACTAATTTGAGAAATACCTTGGGTTGTCTTGACTGAGTCTTCACTCTGTTGGAGAAGATGCTGCAGCAAGAAATCCTTCCTTCAGCTTCTTTGACACCTTCAAAGAGCCTGGACAAGCTCTGATACCATATTGGAAATTTCTGGTAATTTCAAACAAAAATGAACAGAGAAAGAATGCTCTGTTTTAACCCAAGAAATAATACTCTGTTTTAGCACAGGGAAGCAAAAAAAATTGTTTGTTGGAGAATAGAGTTTCAGCAACATACATAAAAACTTGTATTCACTAATCAAACAACTGCAATTACAAATTTCTTCCTCTTACAGAGGGATTCTCCAAAAACTTCCACAAAACAAATTACTTTGTATTTTCTGAAAATTACTCAATTTCAGCTGTAAATTTCTTTTACACTATTGTGTAAAAAAAATTCCTGACATTCACATTTTACATTCAACAAAAAAAACATTTCCTCTACACTGTTGTGTATTCCATATGCTCAAACTGTTGTAAAAAGAAACTTCAATACATTTTACATCCGCGCCATTGCGTATTCCATTTCACATATTAAGCAAAAAAAAATCATCTCGCGCTGCTGCGATTTTACCCTCTTACACTTTTCTTCTTCGCATTGTTGTGCGTTTCATTACACTTACAATACAACAAAAAAAACCCTTACATAACCTTTTGTTTGACTTTGTGCCATGTAAAAAAGACTTACATCCGTGAATTAACAAAATAATAAAATTAAAAGTTTTCACCTACATACTACGACTATAAAACATTTCATTAAATTCTTCAGCATGGCAACATATTAATTTTCAGATCAAAGGTACTTCAACATTAATTAATTTACTGGCAGTCAAAAAATAATTTTATTCCGCGTCAACTAATAAATTCTCCAAGGTGTAGGTCTGTTCATCAACCATTGGTGTCAATTGAACGACTGATAGCAATCCCCAGAGGTCCCTTTCAGCCGAACTTTACATTCCGGGGAATGACTGGTTTTGGCAAGGACAGGCGAAACACGCATCAATAGGTTAGTGTGATCAGAGCCCCCTCGAAAAATACCACTCTGCGTGAAAGGTGGTGCAGGGAAAATCCATGGCAGTTTTCCGGAATTAAATGCGCACAGGTGAAATTATATTTCAACAATCTGTTGTTTGTTGAGTCATATTTCTGGCAAAGGGGATTAGGGTATTAATTTTTCCACTGGACGGGTACTTGGATTCCGAAACTATAAGGGTACCCTGCATAGAAATAATGTCAGGGAGAGAAAACTGCTTTATTCAGTTATGACATCTGCTAATGAGAGGAAGAAGACGCAGCAACATGAGAAGAGTATGAGGCCTCCTTTTCCATTGGAAGGATGAGTGGCCATTGTAATAGATGCCTCCAGGGGGATTGGCATGGAAATCGCCCTTAATTTGGCGAAGAAGGGAGCCAAAGTGGTCGTCCATTACTCCTTTAATTTGGTGATGGGAGCCAAAGTGGTTTCCCATTACTCCTCCAATCAAGCCGCCGCAGAGGAAGTCGCTTCCATTATCAATAATAAATCCTCTTCTTATGTTATCTATTGATTATACATTTTTAATGTGAAATTGGGTAGTATATAGTTTGAGAGATTTGAATATGGTTTTGGTATATAAATTGCTAGGTACTTATACCTCAACGTTTACTTCAATTTAGTATTACAGACCTGAACATCTTGCAGAATGCCAGCAAAAGGCAATGACGAAGACACATATGCATAGCCATTCGACTTGTGGGAAGATATGTTGCAACGTCTTCATCCCCTTGTCATCTTTTTCGTTGGACAGAGAATCTCATTGATGATTTCATGCGGTATCCATCTGTAACTCAACTGAGGCAATCTGTGTGCAAATGGAATTTGAGACAGTGAGACATTTCCCACTATTGAGACATTGAGACACTACCTAGTTAAACGAACTGCCTACTACTGAGACATCGACACACTCGGATCTTTACAAGAGTTGCGCATAGTGAGATGTGTGAAGGTTAAAAACATACTAGGATTGGCACAATGGATGAGGGGGTTGGAGATATAGATTTGGAAGCTCTCTGTTAACGGATGCTATGATTTATAAGAGCTATCGAGTATCGAAAAATTGATACCTTTGGAAGAGTTGTAGGTAGGCAAGCCTATGTGTGAAATTTAAGAGGATCAATGGGTTTGAACATGCCGGAAAGCTTCATAAGCTAAGTGTTAATGGTTGGGTTCTTTGCATTAGAATAACTTCCAAGTATGGAAACATACATTGCTCTCTTTCGAAGACATGTGTGAAGCTAAGACCATCAAGGATTTGGAGGCTGCGACCAAAAACTTCAGAAGTTAAGTATTATGGATTTTGCAGAACTCAGCTTTTGTCTCAAGATTTGTGTCAAATCGCGGCGTGAACATTTCCATATTCTGCAAAATTCAGATGGTCTTCAGATCAACTCAAAACATGAACATTTCCAATTTTCCCATGTCGTTAACTAGTATCTGCAAAACTCAGACGCAAGCTCCAAACTCAGCTGGTCTTAAGCTCAACATTCGGAATGAGCATTTCCCATGCATAAGTAAGTATTCACAAAACGTAGTTGGTCTCGAGGTATACTATCGGCACGAACATTTCCCATGTCTTCAGCAAGTATGCGAAGCGACTTCGACTCAACCTGATCTCTTTACACGTGTCATATTTTAAGTGGACAGGATGATGAAAATGGGTCACATGGATTGGCTATATGAACTGTGTTTGTAGAGCCAACTACATATAGGGAACACCTTTGGCGACCTTCGGTGTAAAAATAAGACCAATCGTAACGAACATTATCATTATGGATAAATTAAAATATTTTCGTGATCAAAAGTAAGAGTATGTGATAGGATTTAACCCTTGTCATATTGACAATGGAATGTGTCAATGGATTGGCAGGCATCAACTTGTGATCACATTTTTTCTGCGCTTGGATTTGCAAAAGAAAGTCATTGAAATCGTTAATATATTAGTTATCGATCTATTATAAAAAATTCCTTAGCAAGATCATGGCTGGATGTGTCACAGAGATGTTTGGATTTTGTCCCTTCACATGTTCATTCAGTACGTAGAAATTCCACTTTGAAATCTCTCGCAGTTTTGCTCGTTTGTTGTCTAATTCAATTTTGCCGAGGGTTCTACAAGGGATCCGGAAGACATATTTCTTGGCGATCTATGCTATGCGTGGCAGGAATGGGTTTGCGACATACAACTTTGATAGAATCCATTTCAAAAATTTGACCAGCAAGCATGCATGATGCGCGGCGTGGTATAGTGCACAGACAAGAAATGAGCTAGGTTGTTGCATGGTAATTGAGTTTTGTTATGGCATTAAGGACATGGAAAATACATTAACCCATGATATTGACTAGATGCATTTTGATGTAGCCAGAAGAATGGAATAATCGTTGAACTTATCTTCTCACCCGGTGTGTTGAGGTTATCTTCTTGCCGAGTCGCATCACCAATGTAATACCCTCCAAAATAGGTAAATAAAAATAACATGAGTGAGTAAATAAAATTAATATATGAGTGGAATAATATATGAGTGGGTTTAATAGTTAAGAGCATGTTTTTCATTTAAGAAGTTACATGTTCAAAACCATAGTTACCAAATTCGAATATGGAAATAATTAAACAATATAAAATTTAATATGGGAAAAATTCGAGAGTATACCTCTTATAAATACTAACAAATTCTTATTTTTTTTAAAGAAAAAACGAAATGAATCTTTGGTGACTTGAATATCTTAGATACAATATTAGTTATTTCCAACATTAATCTTTTATGTCTATTTAAGATTATAAGAAAACAACGAAAGAAAAAATGAATCAAATTTATCAATATTGGAAATATAATAATATAAATAACAAAAATTAAAACCTAAAGTTTAATTTAAGAAACAAAATATTGAATATTAAAAGTAAGCTCTGTTCTCCCAGGCATTGTTCCAAATATGGGAGCCCTTGATGAGCCCTTGAGGCAAACTGATAGGGATAATAGCAACATCACTGGAACTCTGAAGAATTCGAGGAAAGACTTCTCAGAAAATGAAACAGTGAACCGAGCGTGGACTCTAATCTTAGGTTTTTTGATCTGGGATGTTTGGAAAGAAATAAAAAGAATAATTTTCAAGAACAGAATGGGCTCAACCCAGAGAATCATAGCTCATATTTTAAGATAAATCAAAGAAACTGTAAGCACCCTTACAAAGCAACCCCGGGGGAACCCTCCTTGTAGATAGGATGCTCACATACATTTGAATTTGTGCCTCTAGTCACATGTCCCCCAGGGCATAAGCAAGATAGTAAAACATACAACAGTGGG